>LGRX02027644.1:0-15981 GCA_001247695.2 Cymbomonas tetramitiformis | reverse complement strand
TTAGCGTCGTAGATGAAAACTGCGAAACGATTTGTAAGTCGTGGATAAGTATGTGTCGCACGCGGCAGTATATAATTTGATATTTAGAATATTCAATATAAAGCCCTTTATATTTAATTGGTCAATATTTAATTTTAATTTAATTTTATTGGAATTGCACAGTGTCACGACTGTTGAGTATAAATATAACTTAGCACTGTAGTATTCTTTTAAATACGACTTATTTATATTTTAAAATAAGATGAAAACTTTTATTGACGGTATAAATATTTGGATGTGGTCGACTGGATATTGACACATAAGACGTTATTAGACGTATGACACGGTGTGGTCTCTTGCGACCTCGATGTGCATACACAGTGTCATATATTTCTTGTATGGCCATCATATAAGCTTAGGAGCATCATAACACGCATCCCTATCGTAAATATATGCGGATTTATGACATATCCAAGCCAAAAATTTGGTGTTTTTTGGGCAGGTAAAATTTCTTCATTCTTTCGAATATCCCATATTCTCAAGAGAAAGAAGTTCTCACTCACTTGAAGAAATTGAACAAGCCGTTTATGTTGCTTTGCCCTATATCTATGCTGAACACAAACTACTTAAGGGAATTGTTCGGCAATGATATTCAAATAATTATACCAAAAAAGCGAATTCAATTCTACAAAATTGTGAATAATGAAAGAACATTTCCGGGTAGATGCAATTTTGAAACGGCGTGGTTTTGTTATGGAATACATTTACCTCGTGACATCAATTTCTTGTCTTAACCCCGTAAGAATAAAAAGGGAGGTTGGGCGGTGGGAGGTGTTACTTTTTGAAAACTTTTCTCTAACGAAGATAAAATATATTGTATTATTTCTTTGATTTCTAAAATACTTTTTGAAAAAGCCAACCTCCCACCTCCCACCTCCCTTTTTTTGTAAAAGTATTTTCCACTTAAAGAGTTGTCTTACATAAGGTAGAAAAAACAACAATGGCTTCTTCTACTACTTTCAAAGATCTTCCTCTTGCTATTCAAGAAAAGATTTTCGATATGAAAGAGCAACTTGAAATGGAGGAGTTTTTACAAAAGATGAAGGAAAAAAGAATGGAAGAGGTTAAAGCGATGGGCGAATCGCACCAAAATTTTGCCGATTCAAAGCCCAATACTAAAGACATTAAATGTGATTGTTGTGGATGTGTTGAAGACATCTCCGATTACTTTTGTCAAGATGATGATGATGATAATGATGACGATGATGACTACGATGAAGAATATGATGAAAACGAGTTTGATTATTGTGAAGCTATAGATGGGTTAGGGTGGGGTGAATGTTTAGGTTGTGAAAAACTCCTTTGTACCGATTGTAAACAAATAAATACGTCGATGAGTTGTTATTGTGAAGAATGTTTTGAATGAGCATCATCATTATTATTCTTATCACTACTTGGAACTATTAATTCATTAAAACATTTTCTATATTTCTTATTTGCATCTTCGGGATTTAAATCAACAAGCAAAAAACAATATTTATCTTTGGTAGCATAATCATAGACCTGCATAAATTCATCATAATCTATTTCACCACTTACACTTTTGTATACATTCTCCATCTCTTTCTCGTCGTATATCTTAAAGAGGCATAAGGCCGTGACATTGTTTCTCACGGCTCTTGGAAGCCCATATTGTGCACTTGAAAAGTTTTGGACACATATCAATAAACTCAGTCCCAATGCCCCTCCTAAGTCTTTTGAAAACATGCCACAATGCCTATGTCTTACACACAGATTTATAAACTTTCTATTACCGAACAATCGAGTGCTTTGAGCATCATCTACAAAACAAATAATTCTAGGTTGATGTTTGTATTTATACGTCGGTGGTTGATAATTGTTTGAAGCAAATTTCAATAAATACTCGGGTGGTATTTCAAGTATACTAATGGAATCACTATGTATCATCTTCATCACTTGCTTGTAGATTTCCAATTCTTTTAAATAATTTTCATACTCTTCAGCTTCCTTGTCCATTATGTTTAATATGTTGTCTATAGTCTTGGGCTCGTCAGGGTCAAAGACATCTTCGTCATCTATCTCCAAGTCTTCCATCAGAGCCTTGTTCGATGCGAAGGTCGAGCTTACACATAATATACGGTCGCAATTGTCATCTTGCTTGAGCATCCTTAAGTAATTGCAAGCGCTCGTAGATTTGGCTGAGCCACGCCTACCTACCAATAGAATATTGAACGGCATCTTCAATAGGTTCTCACCCGTCTCATATTGAAAGGCTGAGGCTTTAGGTGGCTGAATCTTAAGTCTTGCATCATTTAACTTAATCGTCTTCATATTATTCTATATAATATTTTTACCAAAAAAAAAGGGAGGTGGGAGGTGGGAGGTTGGCTTTTTTGAAAAGTATTTTAGAAATCACAAAAATATATTATATTATTTTATCTTCATTAGAGAAAAGTTTTCAAAAACTAAGACCTCCCACCGCCCAACCTCCCTTTTTTGCGGAACGGAATATTTGGAAATTTATCATTAGTATTATAAGATGAATTGTATCAAAGATGTACCCGAAACTTGCTATACCGACCGCCAAAAAGAATTGATGTGTAATTACTTCAAACACTATAAGGAATTGCACCCACACATTCCAGATTCTATTCTAGTGTACACAATCAAAGGCTATATGCTCAATCCCACGAAATTTGACGAGTGGTATCAACACAAATCGATACCCAATGCACGACCACGTGAGTCACAAGAAGATTATTACAAATATGCGCAAATGAATGAGAACGAGCTCAAGACTTATGTTAGAAATAATGTACACAAATAATAATATATATTACTAATGAATGTCACAAGATTTTCAAAAATGTTACACTCACGTAAGGATTTTCCTGCATAATCCTGTAATATCCTATATTTTGCAGGATCATACAGGATCATACAGGATCATACAGGATCCCCCAGGATCCCCCAGGATCCTATAGGATCCTAAAATCATCACTCATAAGTTCCCGTAGGATACTAAAGGTGGAAGATAAGTTCCCGTAGGACATTAAAGGTGGAAGATAAGTTCCCGTAGGACATTAAAGGTGGGAGATAAGTTCCTGCACGACATTAAAGGTGTATGATAAGTTCCGTGGGATATTAAAGGTGGAAGATAAGTTCCGTAGGATAATAAAGGTGGGAGATAAGTTCCCGTAGGCCATTAAAAGGTGGAAGATAAAGTTCTGTAGGATATTAGAGGTGGGAGATAAGTTCTGCTGACATTAAAGGTGTATGATAAGTTCCGTAGGATATTAAAGGTGGAGATAAGTTCCCGTAGGATATTAAAGTGGCAGATAAGTTCTGGGACATTAAAGGTGGAAGATAAGTTCCACGGGATATTAAAGTAATGAGATAAGTTCCCTCGGGATATTAAAGTGGCAGATAAGTTCCTGCAGGATATTAAAGGTGGAAGATAAGTTCCCATGGGATATTAAAAGTGACAGATAAGTTCCCTAAGGCTATTAATCATGGCATACGTTCCTTTAGGGTATTACAACGCACGGATAAGTTCCTCTAGGATGTTAAGAGCAAAACAAAACATGCTATACATATATTCCCATACGTAAAAAGTGTGCTATTGCAATACAGGTTAGACGAGTTGATTTTGAATGTGCCTGGGAACCAGTATCGCACGAATCTGCTTCTCTTCTGGCATAACTAGTAGGCACACTCTACCAAGAATGTTCTTCACGAGCACACATGTATATGCTGAAGCTGTCTGTGCTTTCAACGTGGCCACGCTATATCGATCGGCTTTTTCAACAACAGGCCATGTACGTAAGATTGCAACAAACTGCTGCTCGTCCTCGTGCGATTTCGTTAGTGCCAGAAGGTAAAGTACTTCGCCGTAGGTGTCCATATCTCGGCATACAACGTTGCAGTCCCTTTTGATGTTCACGGCGCAGGAATCCAGCACACGGATCTCCGGACCAAACAAGACTGCACGTTCATACCGCTGAACCGTTGCAATCTCCTCGTTGAAAAACTGAGATACAGCCGTTTCCGCTAGCTCGGACATGGCAAATGACGCTTCGCTCCAAGCCACAGGAGAGTCGTCAATCGGTCGTCGGAGACCAATAGTGTGCTTCTCAAAGAGAATGCCGTCGTCAAGCACAGGATAGAGTTCATCAGGCGGTGTGATGTTGTGTTCTCGAAGTCGTGAAATCGCTCGCAAAAGTGCTTCTCGTACGCAGTTCAATCGTGCCTGTAAACGTTCAGGTTCACACGTCACTTTATGTACCAAAGCTGAGCCAAGACAGCCAAGAGTTGTTTCAACATATAGCTCTTTCCGATCCTTTAACGGGCCACCCTGGCGCTCGGATTGAATCAGGTGGCAAGCAGCCGAGTGTAGGTTCGACCTAAGCTCCTGAAAAACACCGTTGCTCTCGTACAGAGTGGCGAGTTGTAAAACCGCCCCTTGTGCCCGGTCTTGACTCTCTGAGTATGTCAATCCAGGGTGGCAATCATACCACACGTGAAGCATAACGACATGTAAACAGTAAAAGACGTCAGCGAGAAAAGTTTGTGGCATGAATGAGTCGAGTTGCAGCAGTGGAAGGTAAACGGCAAACTGCCACGCAGTATCGTCATACGTCCATTGCGACCGTGCAGCCGTCAGCCGTTTCGGAGGTCGGGATATATCTGACACGACGACCATGTTCTCTACGCGTCGTTCTATCTCGTGTTCGAAGGATGAAGAAATAAACGTAGGTAAACTATTTACGTGGAGAGTTCTCTTTTCCGGAAACAAGAGACTCAAAAACTTGTCACAGACACCATGGTTGAATAAGTGCGCCACAGGATAGTTGATTCCAGCAATACTGTCAAAGTAAGCAACGTCACGAAGCAGCACGTTCAGGTATCGCATGTGGCTGTCAGCGTCGTGCCTCACCGCGTCAGCACGTAAAGAAGCGTCAGTGAACTTCTCAGCGTCCACAGCAAATACTGGCTGCAAAGAATCAGCAGTGTAGCTGGTGAGCACCTTGACCACAACGTCGTCGTCAGCTGAAACGGGCACACGCTGCCGCTTTCCATCCACCACCACCGCTCTTTTTAGTTGCTCACGTTTATCTTTTCTAGCTTTAATCTGTGCGGCTCTCTCTGCTGCCGTGGTCTGAACGGCCGGTTGAGAATATCCACCGAACCGCAGGACAGAACTGACGGTGTTCGCAACGAAACGGCAGTTAAAACAAAAACAGAAAGAGCTGTGACTGCACATTGACATAAACTTTGCACGCGCTGGCTCGTCCGCATCCAAGTTCATCCAAAAAGACTTAACAGGCTGGCTATCAATTCGGGTCTGGTGCCCAACACGGGCTGCGTGCATGATGTCCTTCGCAAGTAACAACAGGTGGCCGTTCATGCACGCAGGTTGTTTCGGCCCAGCAATAATTTGCACTACTTTCGCATACTGTATCTGACTACAGTGTTCGGCACTTATGTCGGTAGGCTTGTACAGAACCAGCGCATGAGACCAAGATTTTTTCTCAAAAGTTTCCTCCCAATCGATACCAAGGTTAAAAGTACGGGATTCTTTGCGGTCAAACAAGTCGACACCAAAATCGCGAAGTACACGCTTTGCAGTGTTCAGATAGTGGGGGCGAGTCCAGATGGAGGCACCTTGATACTGTGAAGGACGAATGTCTGGCTGTCGTCGGTCGAACTGGGTGTATGCCTTCACGTAGCTTGTTTGGTCAGCCAGAATGTCTTGACACTTCCTCAGACCAAAGTAGATACCCCAAGCAGCTGGACGGACTTGTCGACCGTCATCGGTGGTAAAGCGTTTTTTATCACATTTGCGGCCATCGCCCAAATCACCCGACAACCGCATTCGCATAAGCTGCAAGAATGGCCCTCATCAGTATGGTGGCGCCAGTGCTTACGTGCCATAGAAGGAAACAACTTTTCACATCCGGCTGGACAAGTGTGATACTCGGTGAAATCTAACTTGTTGAAGTCCACACCGAGACTCTTCAAAAGCAGATAAAAAGAACGGGGAAACAGATTATTCTCAGGAAGTTCATGGTGGTGTCGGTAGGCACACTGCTTAGAAACTTCGGCTTTCGATACGTTTCCACGAAAAATCATGAGAGCAAAGCTAACCACGCTCTCAAGGAACGTCACTCGGGCACCAGGATATAAAGGTCGAAAAGCCTTAGATTCAACAGGGGTAGCATCAACCTCATCATCTTCGAGAAAAAGAAAAAGAAAAAACCACGCCCGTCGGGCGTATGAGTAAATTAATTTCCCCGGCCCTACTCTGGGCCGGACCGCCACGAGTGGCGGCCTTAATGGGACAATTTATACTGGGTGGTTCTTATCTTTCTCCTCCTCTTGTTTTTCTTGTCTGAGTCTTCTGTATAGCTGGTAGGTGCTGTGTGCATAGTTTACCGTCAGGTCATGTATTCTCTGTAGTGCCTGTGTGGCCTCTTTTCTGTTGAGTCCAAGTTGCTCGAGTATGTCTTGGTTGTGTTTGTACACCGTGCCTGTTCTGCCCACTGCAAACACATGAAGTTTGGCACGGAATCCGTGCCTGCGTAGCAATTGTAGCAGCGGTCCGTATTTCATGTATTTTTCCAGGAGTTTGGGTCCCCATTTTTCGTCATCGGTGTGGGCCACCTCTATGAGGTGTAGGTTTTTTACCCTTGCTGGTGCTTCCTGTTGTGTGCATTCCCATCCGTCCTCCAGGTCTTCTAGGCCCTCTATCATGACTATGTCTACAAAACTTGGTATTGTGTCGGGCCCATCGTTTCTGCCTGGGTTGTCCTTCCCGTCGTGTCTGCATTGCCCCCTGGTGAGTATGTAATTTGGGAGTACCCTTGGCTTAGCCCCTGGGTCCCTCTTTTTTCCAGTGTAGGCGAGTACTTTGCATCCCCCTTTCCTATGGTGGTCAAGTATGTGTTTTAGCTCATCTGCGTGGGCATCTGCCCTGTCCGAGAACATCCCTCGCATTTGTGGGTTGTTGCATCCACCTAGGGCGTGCCCTACCCTCATGAGGAAGCCCTTTGCGTAGTCCACCCCTTTGTGTCCACATCCTTCCAGGGTGCACTTCCCGCCCCCTCCGGCTGAGTTTTTCGCCGTCTCATAGTCTTGTGCTGGCAGTATTCTCAGTCTGCATTTGAGTATTGTTTTTCGTACCGCAAATGTGGCTCGTTTCCAGAAGCCGTTCGCTACTTTGTGTAGTGGCGTGTCTCCTTTGAGGTGCTTCATTGTTTCGTTTAGCCAGCTGTCGGTGGTCCTGCCCTCTTGAACCGAGGGGGCGTTCCTTTTTTCCGTTCTGCTGTGTGTCATATCGTGTTTTCGCTGTTTCCATCTTGTTCTGGGCATCGGGTCCTCCATCATTGCGTGGACTCTGGACTCCTCTGTGACACGGTCATGGTGAGCTTGTCTTTCATTTGTCGGCTTCCCTTGTGGCTTTTCCCGCTGCTCAATGAGTTCATTTAGCATGTCAAAAATTTCCTCGTCATTGTGTTCCTCTTGGGTCACTTCTAGTCTCTCCGCGAGCTCGTTGAGTTCCTTAAATATTTCCTCCCCTTCGGAGGGTGGGGGTGGTGTCCCTGCGGGTTCGGGTTCGTTTCCTCGGGTGGGGTCCCTTCTGCCCTCTGTTTCTTGGTATTCTTGGTGCTCCTGCACCTCTCGCATAAGGAGCATCTCCTCTTCCTCCGTTTGTTCCATCATGGCTTTTATTTGCCTGTCTTCTTCGTCTCGGGTCTGGTTGGCTTGTTGCTGCTGGTTGGGTACTAGGTCCCGTATTGCCGTTTGTTCCTCTTCAGTTTGTTGCGCTTGGTCATGGTGCGCCTCCCATCTGAGGTTGCGCTCAGTTTTCAGTTGGTGGGTCCAGGTTGAGGGTTCTCCCTGGAGGTCGGTCATTTTTGCTGAGAGTCTACTGTTTCCTTGGGCTTGCCGTTCACGGAGTAGTGTGGTTACGTATTTTTGTACCGCGAGTTTTCCTTTTAGCTCTCTGCTGTTCGAGTCGTCGTCTGGTATCATGGGTTTGACTTTTATTGTCTCGTTATTATCCCACGCTTCCGTGAGGGTTCCCGTAGTACAGGCTTGTTTGGCTGCCTCGTCGGCTTTTTCGTTCCCCACAATTCCCGTGTGTGCCTTGACTTTTAGCAGTGAGACAGTGTGCCCTGCTGCTACTAAGGCCTCAATGTTGACCAGTATGGCATACAGGAGGTCCCTTTGCTGGTGGTGTTCCATGTTGTGGGGTTTCGTTCTCATGCTCTCCAGTTGTCTAATGGAGTTGGCACTGTCCGTGCAAATGGTGAGTCCGTTGCCACTTGGTGGTGGCGGGAGCGTCACCGCTTTTTGTATGGCGAGAAGTTCGGCTCTGTTCACCTCTTGGTCCTCGCCTTCCCATCGAATCATGTGGGCCTCCCCTTCCCCGGACCTGGGGTCCCATACCGCGGCTCCTGAGGCCCATTCTTTGCCTCCTTCTTCTGTTTCTATCTCTCTTTTGCTCCCGTCCGTGTAAAGGTACGAGGTTGCCTTGTGTGCCCTTTGAGGGGAGGGGTACGTTAATTGGGTTGGTGTGTCCCTCGGGGCTCGGTTCCTGGGGTCTTCTGTTTGGTCTCTTGTCAATTCCCATCTCCTTCC
The DNA here is from genome assembly GCA_001247695.2 of Cymbomonas tetramitiformis. Lineage (NCBI taxonomy): Eukaryota > Viridiplantae > Chlorophyta > Pyramimonadophyceae > Pyramimonadales > Pyramimonadaceae > Cymbomonas > Cymbomonas tetramitiformis. Next base: position 7,338 of record LGRX02027644.1, on the reverse strand, counting down.
TTGGGCTCCCGGTTCGTGTTCGGGCCAGAAGTCAGTGGGGTATCTGACAACTTTTGACCTCGCTACTTTGTCCCATATCGTTTGGGCGTCATTCTGTCTTGTAAGCCTGGTGTGTAAGGTGTTGGCTTCCACCACCTGTTGTACGGTGGGGGGGTGTATGTTCCATTTGCCTCCTCTGCTTCCGGGGAGGAGTTCCCATTTGGCTGGTCCTTCTTCCACGTGGAGGTGGCTGTCCTCCCACCAAGTTTCCACTTCCGCTTGTACGTTGCAGCACTGGGGGCAGAGGTCGTTCCGCAAGTGTGGCCCTGTGCTGCACATTCTTCCCATTGCATTCGTCATGTCCTTTGTCTTAATTTCCGGGAGTTCGTATCGCTGCCATGGTCTTGTGTCCACCACACAGTCTACACTGGGGGTGCGTCCTTCTTGGTTTGGTTCATTCGCATCGTGTAGGTTTGCCTCCCTCATCGGCTGTTTGACAGCTGAGGTGGTGCGGATCTTGCTTTGCGGGCAGGTTGTGAGTGCCCTCCTTATACAGTCTGCGGCAGTGTCTGGGTCCCCGCAGTGTGCTTGCCATCCTTCTTTGTTGGCCACTATCAGCACCCGGAGGTTCCAGTTGCATTGTTTCGCTTGTTGGTGGGTGGCACCCATCCAGTGGTCAGGGGGTAGAAACGTGAACTTGCCTTGTGGTATTTCTAATAGTTCGTGTATTAGGTGCCCTGCATGTGCATTGTATAGCTTTCTGTACGGGGTTTTCTCATATGTCGGGTACACCCTGACCCCGAACACCGGTTCTTGTGTGGTGGTGGCCGCTATGGCAAAGTCCAGTGCCTTTTTGAGGTCCTGTGGCGTGTATTCTGGGTTGAACTGGTAGGCTCCCAGTTTCATCCAATTTGCTGTCCAGGCCGAGCCTCTGGCCCCGAACACCTTGTCTCTGTCATACTTGGCGTAATACGTTGTGGTGTTGTGGTGGACATTGAGGGGTGAGGCGAACAGTTCGGTGGTAATTCCGAATGCCTGTTGTAGTGCCCTTTGCATCTGGGCAGGGAATGTCCAATGGTTTTGCAAGTTCTTTTTTCGTTCCTCCTTTTCTTCTTTGCTTGAGTACCTAATGAGGAGGTGACCTATTTCCTCCTCGAACGTGGAGACCTGTATTTTGTGGTCCTCCCACATTTCAGTGCGTAGTGTGCGCTGGTGTGGGGTTTGGTGTTCTGCGGTACCCACTGCCTGGGTGTACCTTTCGTGTAGTCTGAGAAGCTTTTCTTTCGTGAGGGTGCCTATGTATTTCCCATTCCTGTGGTAGCTGTGGGCGAGTTCTCCCTCCAGCCGTATCTGGCAGTGGTGCCCTCTGTTGTCCGCAATGTCTTGTTCTGGGTTGGTTTCTGTCGGGTCCAGTGTTAGGTTCTCTGCATGTAGTGTGGGCCAGGCCTGTCCCAGGTGCGGCCTCCCGGCCAGTATTTCTCTGAGGCCTGTGGGGTGGGTCACCTGGGAGCCCCTTGCTCGCAGTCTTCTATTCAGGGTTAGGAAGGTGGTCGCGCTTTGGCCCCTTCGTTTGGCTAGTTTCAGGTAGTCAGTTATGGTTTCCCTTGTACTCCACGAGTAGGAGTCATCCCCCTCTGAGTGTCTCCACTGGGTTCTGTACTGCGTCACCAGGGAGTGTGGGTCTGTTGGGTCAACGAGTAGGGTCCTCATTGCCACAATCTCTTTCGGCTTGTCTATCGTTCGGCCTTTCTCGAAGCCTGTCTCAAGTTTTTCGGCCATGGGGTCTATTTCATCTATCCATTTAGTTTGTGAGCGTGTGTGGAGGGGCTGAGGTTCTTCCTCTTCCTCCCCCGGTACTGGGCCGGTATTCTCCGTTTCGTTAATCCTTGTAAGCGGGTGCAGGGAGAGTTGCCTGTGAATCTCTTCCCTGGGGACCAGCCTCGCCTCCCATTCCGTCATTTTTGCCCTCAGCTGCTCCGAGTTGAGGCGTGGGAGGTTAGTTCGTATTGCGTGGGAGTCCAGCGGCCCCTCCCTGGGCATGCTCCTGTATTGTTGCTTCAGTCGTCTGTTTGTGAGACTGTCGTAGAAGTCCCCCGGCTTCGCTATGTCCCTCGGTTGGGCTTCACATAGGTATGGGTATAGGTGTGTCAGGCCTTTTGCTATGGCACTGCGGTCTGTGTTGAGGGTTGCATCTGTGCATTGTTCCCTGACGTTCACCTGGCTAATCGCATGTTGGCCATCTCGGGTAGTAAGGAGCGCTAGGTCTGGGAAGTGTGTAAAAAGTTTGAGGCACGTTGTGAAATTTATCGCAGTTGGCGTGTCCTTGGGTATTGTGAGCCTGGCAGTTTGGTCTGTGCACATTGCCTGCCAGTCTGGAGGCGTCGGTATGTCCCCATCAATTATTTTGCCTGCTTTCGTTTTTCTTGTTGTTCCCTCCATTTCTTTGTCGGACTTCTTTCTGGTCGCCCCTTTTAGCTGTTCCATTATCTTTGGTATTGGGGTTTGGAGTTGTCTGAGCATCCCCTCCGTCCCCTGGGGCGTAATGTTGTATCTGAGTAGGGCATTGAGTTTCCTCAGTGTGTTGTGTTTTGTTTGGTGCCCCCCCAGAGTTTGTCGAGGTCTGTACAGTTCCTGCGTGTGGTGCTGTGGTATTCTACAAGTCCTCTGGTGGACCTGCTGACGTGGGACATTCTGAGTCTTGACTTTAGGTTTATTTGCCTCCACGCCGGGCCTCGTACCGTTCCCTTGTCCTCTTCGCTGTGCATGGCCTCCAGTAGTCCGCTCCAAATCGACTGGGCGTAGACTGCTTGGAGTGGCACCATTCCCAAGCCGAACTTTTCCTTTTCCTGTGTGGTAAAAATGTTTGGCGTTCCGTTGCGGGGCAGACCCTGTATGTTCTTTGTGGCCCCCCCTATTATTTTGTTGAAGTCGTCTATTTCGCCCGCTGTGTATAGCCCTAGGTGCAATCCATATCTGAATTTCCCCAGTATTGCGGAGTGAAGGGAGTATTCCTTTTGGTCAGGTGTTAGAGGGGAGCGTAGTAGAGCTTGTATTCTGTGGTTCATCTCTTCCTTAGCGGCCTCTTTCTCTTTGTCCCACCTGCCTGTGAATGCAAGTAGTACTCCCAGGTATTTGTACGTGTCGTCTGGCTTGAGTACCTTGAAGTGGCTTAGCTTACCGTCCAGTCCCAGCATTTTGAGGTCTTTATGGAGTTGTTCGGGTATGGAGACCCCATTTTTTATGCCGGTTATGGCTGACTTGGTGAGGTTAATTTTGAGTTCACTCCACTGTGAGAATGCCTGTAGTTTGTGTAGCTGAGCCCTCATGTGGCAAATCGTAGGGCATAGTATGAGTAGGTCGTCAACGAACGCCCCTGCTGTCGTCCTGAGGGGGCCCAGCCTTTCTTGTTCTGCTGCATACTTGTGTTGGTACCCATGCTCTCCCACCTCTAGCCATCTTAACAACGGTTCCTGGTATATTATGAAAAGGAGGGGGCTCATGCTATCTCCCTGGAGGAGTCCTCTTTGCACCTGTACAGTTTTGTGTGAGGTTTCCCCTCCTACTCTGGTGTTCATGGACATTGTGTCATGGCTTTGTGTACCTAGGACATCCCGCACCACCTGTGTGAGTTCGTCGGGTATTCCAAGGTACTGCATCGTGTGGAGTAGTTTGTTGTGGTCCACTGAGCCGTACGCGTTTTCGAAGTCTACATACAGGCCATGTAGTTCTCGTCCTGAGACGTTTGCATCCTCGATCGCATTGGTTACTCTGGTGAGTTGTCGAAGCGTGTTCCTTTTTTCCCTTGAGCCTTCCTGCGCCTGGGCTAGTATTCCTTGCGTTTCGCAGAACGTGGAGAGCATGTTTGCTATCTGTGAGGTGTACAGTTTGAATACCCCTTCGAGCAGGGCTATGGGTCGGTAATTTTGCTGTAAGGTGACATCCCCTTTCTTGTGGTGGAAGCAGAATGTCCCTTTTATCCAGGTGAGAGGGACATGCTTGCTGTTCCACATTTCCAGCATGAGTGCGTGTAGTGCATCATGGAAGTCCTCTGGCATGTACTTAAGAATTTCGTTCGGAGTCCTGGTGGGGCCTGGTGCTTTGTTGTTGTTTAGGGTGTGTACCGCTTTGCTGTAGCCCTGTCGACTTATTGTGAGGTCCAGCCCACTGGGGTCTGGTCTTGGCGTCTTTATGAGGCGCTCCCTGTGAGCTGGGTCTTCCCATGGCGGAGGTTTCGAGTCGGGTGGACTTCGGTGCTCCATCCTGTATGGTGCCGAGTGAGCCATGTGGTCTGCTAGTGCGTTGGCGATGTTCCCGTGGCCTACAGCCAGGTTGCCCTCTCTGTCCTGTAGGGCCTGTATGTTCGCCGTGGGGGCATGGCCTGTTTCTTGCGCCTTGGTATATATTCTTTTGTGGTATCTTTTTGGTTGTTCCAGTATTCCTTTACGGTTTTGTCATTGTGTCTTTGCTTGGCTTGTTTCCAGTGCTGTTTTACTACCTTGTGCGCCACCGACCTTTCTTTTTTGGCCTCCTCAGTAAGCCACGACACCCATTCTTTTGCATCTGCATTGTCCCTGTCCGTTGGGCCTTTCATTTCTCCCTCTTTCAGGCTTCGGAGGGTTGAGTGTTCCGTGTGCGGGTTTCGTAGGTGTCGTTTGGTTTGCTTGTGCCTCCGCATCTTGAGTATTGCGGCGTCCCTTTCCTTTCTGTCCTTTTTGCTCATTAGCAGGTCTTTTCCCACTCGGCTGGGGGTGCCTCCAACTGTAGTAGTTGGCAGTTCGTCGTCCTGTAGCGCACATTTGTTCGCCTCGGTGAGTATGTTTAGTACTGTTTCCCCTGCTCTGTCTATGGTGGCGTGCGCCACTTGCCTGTTGTCCTCTTCCCTGCATTGTGTGGCTATCTCTGTTATGCGTTTCAGTTGAGCGGTTCTGGCATAGTCGTGTGTCCTGAGGAGGACGCTTTGGAGTGTTTCCCTGTGTGTTTTGTTCAGGGGCGTGTCCAGCTTTACGTGCCCTGGTTGGGGGTCGCGGTCCACATATGGTTCGTGGGTGTCTATGCTGTCCAACTGGAGGGTTGCTAGGCTCACCATCTCGTGGTCACTCGTGTGGTGTCGGGTGAGGTGTGTGGTGTCCCCCATCTCGTATTGCGCCTGCTTGTTCCTTGGTGCAAGCCATCTGTCAATGTTCCTGTGTTTCGCCCAGTTCAGTGTGGTATCGACTGGCGGGCCTACATTGTGGAGGTCTAGCTCCTCCGCAAGTTTCGTCCATTGCTTGTCGGTTTTTGTCATCCCTTTACCTGTGCTGGTGTTGCTCGCATTGAGGTCTCCTCCTATGACTACATGCTCGTTCGCCTTTCCCGCAGTTTTCCTGAGTAGGTTGGTTGTGTACTTGAGTATTTTGTCCCTGGTTTTCCACTCCTCCTCTCCTGGCGGGTTGTAAATGCCTAGCACGTGGTACATCACCTTTCCGGGTAGGTGCAGTACAACATGTAGGAGGTACCCCTCGAGGTGTCTCGCAGGGACGACATGGTGGTTGTGTGCGTGGCTGTAGGGGTTGCCGAGGAGTATTGCCACTCCTCCTTTCATTGCTTGTTCAGCCGTGCCTTCTGCTTTTTGCACCTCAGTTTTGGTGCCTATTGCAGTGTATTGCATGTCTCTAAATCTTCTCATCACACTGTCGTGTGCATGTTTCACTTCCGTGAGTACAATTACTTGTAGACTCTGTTGGTTTTGGCTTCTTTTGTTAATGACCTCGGCAAGGTCAAGGCAGGCATCACTTTGTCCCGCCACATTCCATGTGAGCATGTGTAGACGGTCCTTTCCTATGTCAGTCTTTATTGGTTCTGTGAGGGGGGTTTGGTATTCTCGGGAGTCCTGGCACGCCTCTGGTGTTTCCAGCCGTGTGTCCACGAATCTTTCCCATTGTGCTGTTGGTTCGTCCTGTGTTTGCTCCCATTCTTCGTTCAGGTGGGTTTCCTGTGCTCGCTGCTCCTCAGGTGTCTGCCCGTCATTACCTGGAGGTGTTGTGGGGGCTAATCTATGGAGCCATTCCCATAAGCCTGGTTGCTTCGTAGTAGTTTTGCGTCCCCTCTCCTGGGTTTGTGGTGCCTGTCTTCCGGCCTCTAGGTTTGTGTTCAGGCCATCCGCAGGCCTCCGGGTCTCTGCCGCTCGCTGGCTTTCCACCTGCGTCCGGCTTTGCCCCTCGGCAGTGGCCATCATTTCTTTTACTGGTAGCTGTATGGACTTTCTATAGGCGGTTATCGCCGTTCTGTCGGTGGCCCCCCATTTGCTGACTGCCTCGTTGAAGTGGGTGGGCCAGTGTCCCCCTGGGCATGTTTTTTGGTAGTGCATCCAAGCTTCGGTGGCCATCAGTACCCATGCTCCGCAGCTGTATTGGTCCTGCGCGCTTTGGTTGCCTACATTCATCAGTTCCACTGTTACTTGTTTGTTGAGTGTCTTGGCCAGGTGTTCCGTCCAGTTGGTTATTTCCGCTGTAAGCCTTTTGGTGTTGCGTGAAGTTGCATTGGTTCTCCCATTCGAGGAGTCATATATCCAGAACTTCAGTTTGTCATTTCCTTTGTCTGGTCCGGCCAGCACTGCCCTCCAGTGTTTGCCATCGCAAACCGGTATGCAGAAGCCCCGGGAGTTCCCGAGTAGCTGCAATGCCTTCGTTGTGTGCGGTTCTCTGTTATTACCCGGTTTCAGCGTTTCTCTCATTGTGGCTATTACCAGGGGGGGCAATGGGTCATCTTCATATAGTGAGTGGGCATGTTGCATTTGGAACATGTTTAGTCGGCCCTTCTTTTCAAATAGTCCCTTCGTGGTGGTGTTGTACGGGTACACTTCCGTGTGGTTCTGGCTCCCTCCACCCGTCATGTTTGTTTTCCAGCACCGGGTGTGCCGCCTCATCCTTTGCTCAATCTTCCGCATTAGTGGTCTGCCTCTTGTTGGGGTGCCTTCTTTTATCGCAGTTACTGCGTGTTCCGGTCTCCTTGTTCTAACTAGTAAGGGTTTACCGTTACGGTAAATTATCCTGAGTAATTTGTAGCCTTGGGGTGGTCGTGTCGCTGCATTCCTCGCTGTGGTCCGTTTTCTTCGTGTTCTGCGGCTACGCGTTATGTTGTTGCTGTTTGTGTTGTGTGTTCCCCACATGCGACCAGACTTCCCACTTGTTGTTAGCGTAATTATCAGTATAGCGAGTATTGGGGTTATGGCAAATGCAGCGTTCCATAGTGGCCTGGTAGCTTCGTGTCGTGCTCCCCTTGGGTAGCGTGGTTCTGCTCCATGTCGTGTTCCTCTCGGGTTGTGTGGTGCTGCTCGCATCCGTGAGTTTATGGTTACAGCGTTACATCGCCCCAAATCCC
>LGRX02027643.1:0-55011 GCA_001247695.2 Cymbomonas tetramitiformis | reverse complement strand
TTGTTCCCTGACATTCACCTGGCTAATCGCATGTTGGCCATCTCGGGTAGTAAGGAGCGCTAGGTCCGGGAAGTGCGTAAAAAGTTTGAGGCACGTTGTGAAATTTATCGCAGTTGGCGTGTCCTTGGGTATTGTGAGCCTGGCAGTTTGGTCTGTGCACATTGCCTGCCAGTCTGGAGGCGTCGGTATGTCCCCATCAATTATTTTGCCTGCTTTCGTTTTTCTTGTTGTTCCCTCCATTTCTTTGTCGGACTTCTTTCTGGTCGCCCCTTTTAGCTGTTCCATTATCTTTGGTATTGGGGTTTGGAGTTGTCTGAGCATCCCCTCCGTCCCCTGGGGCGTAATGTTGTATCTGAGTAGGGCATTGAGTTTCCTCAGTGTGTTGTGTTTTGTTTGGTGCCCCCCCCAGAGTTTGTCGAGGTCTGTACAGTTCCTGCGTGTGGTGCTGTGGTATTCTACAAGTCCTCTGGTGGACCTGCTGACGTGGGACATTCTGAGTCTCGACTTTAGGTTTATTTGCCTCCACGCCGGGCCTCGTACCGTTCCCTTGTCCTCTTCGCTGTGCATGGCCTCCAGTAGTCCGCTCCAAATCGACTGGGCGTAGACTGCTTGGAGTGGCACCATTCCCAAGCCGAACTTTTCCTTTTCCTGTGTGGTAAAAATGTTTGGCGTTCCGTTGCGGGGCAGACCCTGTATGTTCTTTGTGGCCCCCCCTATCATTTTGTTGAAGTCGTCTATTTCGCCCGCTGTGTATAGCCCTAGGTGCAATCCATATCTGAATTTCCCCAGTATTGCGGAGTGAAGGGAGTATTCCTTTTGGTCAGGTGTTAGAGGAGAGCGTAGTAGAGCTTGTATTCTGTGGTTCATCTCTTCCTTAGCGGCCTCTTTCTCTTTGTCCCACCTGCCTGTGAATGCAAGTAGTACTCCCAGGTATTTGTACGTGTCGTCTGGCTTGAGTACCTTGAAGTGGCTTAGCTTACCGTCCAGTCCCAGCATTTTGAGGTCTTTATGGAGTTGTTCGGGTATGGAGACCCCATTTTTTATGCCGGTTATGGCTGACTTGGTGAGGTTAATTTTGAGTTCACTCCACTGTGAGAATGCCTGTAGTTTGTGTAGCTGAGCCCTCATGTGGCAAATCGTAGGGCATAGTATGAGCAGGTCGTCAACGAACGCCCCTGCCGTCGTCCTGAGGGGGCCTAGCCTTTCTTGTTCCGCTGCATACTTGTGTTGGTACCCATGCTCTCCCACCTCTAGCCATCTTAACAACGGTTCCTGGTATATTATGAAAAGGAGGGGACTCATGCTGTCTCCCTGGAGGAGTCCTCTTTGCACCTGTACAGTTTTGTGTGAGGTTTCCCCTCCTACTCTGGTGTTCATGGACATTGTGTCATGGCTTTGTGTACCTAGGACATCCCGCACCACCTGTGTGAGTTCGTCGGGTATTCCAAGGTACTGCATCGTATGGAGTAGTTTGTTGTGGTCCACTGAGCCGTACGCGTTTTCGAAGTCTACATACAGGCCATGCAGTTCTCGTCCTGAGACGTTTGCATCCTCAATCGCATTGGTTACTCTGGTGAGTTGTCGAAGCGTGTTCCTTTTTTCCCTTGAGCCTTCCTGCGCCTGGGCTAGTATTCCTTGCGTTTCGCAGAACGTGGAGAGCATGTTTGCTATCTGTGAGGTGTACAGTTTTAATACCCCTTCGAGCAGGGCTATGGGTCGGTAATTTTGCTGTAAGGTGACATCCCCTTTCTTGTGGTGGAAGCAGAATGTCCCTTTTTTCCAGGTGAGAGGGACATGCTTGCTGTTCCACATTTCCAGCATGAGTGCGTGTAGTGCATCATGGAAGTCCTCTGGCATGTACTTAAGAATTTCGTTCGGGGTCCTGGGGGGGCCTGGTGCTTTGTTGTTGTTTAGGGTGTGTACCGCTTTGCTGTAGCCCTGTCGACTTATTGTGAGGTCCAGCCCACTGGGGTCTGGTCTTGGCGTTTTTATGAGGCGCTCCCTGTGAGCTGGGTCTTCCCATGGCGGAGGTTTCGAGTCGGGTGGACTTCGGTGCTCCATCCTGTATGGTGCCGAGTGAGCCATGTGGTCTGCTAGTGCGTTAGCGATGTTCCCGTGGCCTACAGCCAGGTTGCCCTCTCTGTCCTGTAGGGCCTGTATGTTCGCCGTGGGGGCATGGCCTGTTTCTTGCGCCTTGGTATATATTCTTTTGTGGTATCTTTTTTGGTTGTTCCAGTATTCCTTTACGGTTTTGTCATTGTGTCTTTGCTTGGCTTGTTTCCAGTGCTGTTTTACTACCTTGTGCGCCACCGACCTTTCTTTTTTGGCCTCCTCAGTAAGCCACGACACCCATTCTTTTGCATCTGCATTGTCCCTGTCCGTTGGGCCTTTCATTTCTCCCTCTTTCAGGCTTCGGAGGGTTGAGTGTTCCGTGTGCGGGTTTCGTAGGTGTCGTTTGGTTTGCTTGTGCCTCCGCATCTTGAGTATTGCGGCGTCCCTTTCCTTTCTGTCCTTTTTGCTCATTAGCAGGTCTTTTCCCACTCGGCTGGGGGTGCCTCCAACTGTAGTAGTTGGCAGTTCGTCGTCCTGTAGCGCACATTTGTTCGCCTCGGTGAGTATGTTTAGTACTGTTTCCCCTGCTCTGTCTATGGTGGCGTGCGCCACTTGCCTGTTGTCCTCTTCCCTGCATTGTGTGGCTATCTCTGTTATGCGTTTCAGTTGAGCGGTTCTGGCATAGTCGTGTGTCCTGAGGAGGACGCTTTGGAGTGTTTCCCTGTGTGTTTTGTTCAGGGGCGTGTCCAGCTTTACGTGCCCTGGTTGGGGGTCGCGGTCCACATATGGTTCGTGGGTGTCTATGCTGTCCAACTGGAGGGTTGCTAGGCTCACCATCTCGTGGTCACTCGTGTGGCGCCGGGTGAGGTGTGTGGTGTCCCCCATCTCGTATTGCGCCTGCTTGTTCCTTGGTGCAAGCCATCTGTCAATGTTCCTGTGTTTCGCCCAGTTCAGTGTGGTATCGACTGGCGGGCCTACATTGTGGAGGTCTAGCTCCTCCGCAAGTTTCGTCCATTGCTTGTCGGTTTTTGTCATCCCTTTGCCTGTGCTGGTGTTGCTCGCATTGAGGTCTCCTCCTATGACTACATGCTCGTTCGCCTTTCCCGCAGTTTTCCTGAGTAGGTTGGTTGTGTATTTGAGTATTTTGTCCCTGGTTTTCCACTCCTCTGCTCCTGGCGGGTTGTAAATGCCTAGCACGTGGTACATCACCTTTCCGGGTAGGTGCAGCACAACATGTAGGAGGTACCCCTCGAGGTGTTTCGCAGGGACGACATGGTGGTTGTGTGCGTGGCTGTAGGGGTTGCCGAGGAGTATTGCCACTCCTCCTTTCATTGCTTGTTCAGCCGTCCCTTCTGCTTTTTGCACCTCAGTTTTGGTGCCTATTGCAGTGTATTGCATGTCTCTAAATCTTCTCATCACACTGTCGTGTGCATGTTTCACTTCCGTGAGTACAATTACTTGTAGACTCTGTTGGTTTTGGCTTCTTTTGTTAATGACCTCGGCAAGGTCAAGGCAGGCATCACTTTGTCCTGCCACATTCCATGTGAGCATGTGTAGACGGTCCTTTCCTATGTCAGTCTTTATTGGTTCTGTGAGAGGGGTTTGGTATTCTCGGGAGTCCTGGCACGCCTCTGGTGTTTCCAGCCGTGTGTCCACGAATCTTTCCCATTGTGCTGTTGGTTCGTCCTGTGTTTGCTCCCATTCTTCGTTTAGGTGGGTTTCCTGTGCTTGCTGCTCCTCAGGTGTCTGCCCGTCATTACCTGGGGGTGTTGTGGGGGCTAATCTATGGAGCCATTCCCATAGGCCTGGTTGCTTCGTAGTAGTTTTGCGTCCCCTCTCCTGGGTTTGCGGTGCCTGTCTTCCGGCCTCTAGGTTTGTGTTCAGGCCATCCGCAGGCCTCCGGGTCTCTGCTGCTCGCTGGCTTTCCACCTGCGTCCGGCTTTGCCCCTCGGCAGTGGCCATCATCTCTTTTACTGGCAGCTGTATGGACTTTCTATAGGCGGTTATCGCCGTTCTGTCGGTGGCCCCCCATTTGCTGACTGCCTCGTTGAAGTGGGTGGGCCAGTGTCCCCCTGGGCATGTTTTTTGGTAGTGCATCCAAGCTTCGGCGGCCATCAGTACCCATACTCCGCAGCTGTATTGGTCCTGCGCGCTTTGGTTGCCTACATTCATCAGTTCCACTGTTACTTGTTTGTTGAGTGTCTCGGCCAAGTGTTCCGTCCAGTTGGTTATTTCCGTTGTTAGCCTTTTGGTGTTGCGTGAAGTTGCATTGGTTCTCCCATTCGAGGAGTCATATATCCAGAACTTCAGTTTGTCATTTCCTTTGTCTGGTCCGGCCAGCACTGCCCTCCAGTGTTTGCCATCGCAAACCGGTATGCAGAAGCCCCGGGAGTTCCCGAGTAGCTGCAATGCCTTCGTTGTGTGCGGTTCTCTGTTATTACCCGGTTTCAGTGTTTCTCTCATTGTGGCTATTACCAGGGGGGGCAATGGGTCATCTTCATATAGTGAGTGGGCATGTTGCATTTGGAACATGTTTAGTCGGCCTTTCTTCTCAAATAGTCCCTTCGTGGTGGTGTTGTACGGGTATATTTCCGTGTGGTTCTGGCTCCCTCCACCCGTCATGTTTGTTTTCCAGCAACGGGTGTGCCGCCTCATCCTTTGCTCAATCTTCCGCATTAGTGGTCTGCCTCTTGTTGGGGTGCCTTCTTTTATCGCAGTTACTGCGTGTTCCGGTCTCCTTGTTCTAACTAGTAAGGGTTTACCGTTACGGTAAATTATCTTGAGTAATTTGTAGCCTTGGGGTGGTCGTGTCCACCGTGCCGCTGCATTCCTCGCTGTGGTCCGTTTTCCTCGTGTTCTGCGGCTACGCGTTATGTTGTTGCTGTTTGTGTTGTGTGTTCCCCACATGCGACCAGTCTTCCTACTTGTTGTTAGTGTAATCATCAGTATAGCGAGTATCGGGGTTATGGCAAATGCAGCGTTCCATAGTGGCCTGGTAGCTTCGTGTTGTGCTCCCCTTGGGTAGCGTGGTTCTGCTCCATGTCGTGTTCCTCTCGGGTTGTGTGGTGCTCGCATCCGTGAGTTTATGGTTACAGCGTTACATCGCCCCAAATCCCTTTTTGTAACACCCCTAGCACTTTTTCCAGGGTGGGCCCCGTTTCTTGTGTGTGTTTTCGTGGTTGTGTAAAAATTTTGGGGCGTTTGAGCGTGTTTTCCAAAAAAGGTTGTTTTTACGTAGAGCAATTTCGGGAATTCGCTTGTGGTCGAATGTCGGCAGTTTGCTCTCATTTTTTGTGTGTGGCTGCCTCCCACTCTTCCTAGCATATTCCCAAAGTTTTTCGGCGTTCCTATTATTCTGCTGGCCTGTGTGGAGTCGGTTGTACCATTATTTGGTAGGGTTTCAGTAGGGTTGGTGCTTATATTGTGGTGGGGGCCCTTTGGTTTGCAGGGTGGGGGCTCATGTAACTTGTCCTTACTTGTTTGGCATAGTTTCTGGTCGGGGTGCTTGTTTCTACCCCTCCTCACCCGTTTCTGTTGCGTCCACTGTGCTTGTGTTGCCGTCGAGTTAACAGTTACAGCGTTACACTGCCCTAAAGCCCCTGTTGTAACGCCCTTGACATCTTTTTCTTGGTGGGCCCCCCCTGGTGTATGTCGTCCCGTTGGTGTGCCAAATTTTCGGGGGGTTTCGGAATGTTCTGCGAAATTTATCGTTTTTACGTAGAGCAGTTTTAGGAATTCGCTTGTGGTCGAAGGTTGGTGGTCGGTCCTGACATTTCGCACATCGCTTTCCCTTGCCCTGTTGAGCCATCCTACAAAGTTTTTCGTCATCCTTTCCCACCCATCGGGCTCTGTGTGGCCATTTGTGGCAGTCCCTCTTAGGGTTACGGTAGGGTTCATACCATTATTGCTGGGGTTGCCAGTTATGTGGTGTGAAAAGTGGTTTAAGCTCATGTTAATTTTGGTAGCCTCGTGGTTATAATTGGGGAAGTTATTACTGTATATGGTGTGGCCATTCTCGCTGAATATGGTATGGCCATTTCGCCTGTGTTCGGAGGTAGGCAGAGTAGCACATTCATGGGCATGGGGGTCAGCGTAGTGGGACGTTGGATTATTTGGAAGTTGGCCATATGCTACAGACAGTGCAGGAAGGCAGGCTACCAGGAAATAGATGAATATTACTATTAAGTGTGTTCTACCTACACTGGTGTTCACTGCAAGGTCTTCTACCATTATTCTACCCACTGGGAGTTTGTGGTCTTTTGTTCCAGCTAAAACCTTCTGGACAGTGCCGCCTGTGAAACATGCCCCCCCTATGTATGTCAGTGGTGTGTCAGTTTGTTCTGAAATAGGAAAAGGTCTGTAAGTGGGGTTGGGCAGGTTGCTTACCGTTCTGGTGATCGGTCCCTCTTCCCTTTGAGGGGCTGCTTTGGCCCTCCTTTTCTTCGTCGGGCTTTCCGTCTCGATCTTCCCCTCACCAGCAGCTGTGCTTGCAGGTTCGTTTTTTCGTTTCGGGATCGTTTGACTCCTGGTGGCCGGGCTCGTTTCGATCGGCCCCAGTTCAGTCTGGGGTGGCCCCCCCTTCTCCTGGGGGGGGGTACTGTCTGGCGCCCCTCTCCGTCGTGCACCGATTGTTGGCTCGTCAGTGCGTCTACCAGTGCTTTGATGGAGGCCGTGGTGTTTCGTGTTTCTCCGATGAGGGCCTTCGAGCTCTCCTTCTGGCCGGCGACCACCGAGCCCAGGACGATGAGTAGTTCACGATGACGTTCGGAAGTCTTTTCGTCCTCTGCTATCTGGAGGTCACGAAGTCTTTGTATGTTGGCGGGGAGCCCGTCGTTGAAGAGTTTCAGCTGATGTGTGAGGTCGATGAGAGTCTTGGTGACCTCGGGGGGGATCGTTCCCTGGTCAGCCTTACCTGCAGTTCTCCTAACTGCACTCTTGGCCGCCGCCTCCACTCGGTGGATGGCGGCGGCAGCCTGCTGCCCGGGGTCGCCTAGCTTCTCGTCCCATGGGCTGGGTTAGGACACAGTAGTGGTTGATCGTTCTGTTCCCGTTCCTCTTCCACTGGATGAGGGTCGCCGGGTTCCCCCAGGTGGACGGGGCCCACTGCCCCGTTCCAACGTGGAGTCGGAAGATGTCTTGGAGGGTCTCAAGCTTGTTGGTGGAGGCCGTCAGCTTTTGTATGTGAGCTGCGATGGCCTCCACCAGACTGGAGCGGTGTGAGGTGAACAGGACCTGTTTGTAGTCGATGACAACCACCCCGGTCCTGTTCGATTCCTTTGTTTGTTGTTTCGATGGGAGCCATACAGGGGTGGTGGGGACCCCGAAGTCATATGGGTTCTGGAGGATGGCTTGTGCTGCCTCGGGGGAGACTGCTTCCAGCAGTAGAACCTCCCTCAGTCCCGAGTCCTTTTCCGATTCTTTTTTTGCACCTTTCTTGATCTTGTCTACAAGATGCCCGAGGGGATGACGGTCCTCCTCCTTAAACATAAACTGACCTGCAAGTGCGCAGGCCACGTCCCGGAGGATTACTTCTTTTCCCAGACCCTCCCCGTACACCAGTATGGTACGGTCCGCTGCTGGCCCTACAGTGGGGTTCCAGGGGGACCATACATATATACACGGTATGGCCTGCTGCTCCGGAGAGAAAGTTTGGTGCTGCTGGGGCCTGCAGCGCATGGGCAGCCTGAATATTGGGTTGTGTAGGACGAGCAGCGCGATTTTCCTGGTTTTGAAAGCCAGGTCTATCTGCGCTACTCGTCCCCGCTCGTCGAGCCAGATGTGGGTGTGTTCGTGGTTGAAGACCCTGGTATAGGGATCTTCAGTGCTGAGCCTGATTGCAGCGTCCAGGTACCGCAGGTACTGGATGGCCGACTCCACCGTTTCAGCCAGGTCCGTTATTTTGAGCTGGGGCCTGCCTTTGGACGGCAGCCCCGTGTGCGTCGTGTGTTCAGGGCTGAGTTCACAGCCCGTGAGGGCCCGGACGTGCATAGGGACATGGATTCCCTCCTTGTCGTCCGAGCCCTCTGTGGGGACTCCCAGTTTGCTTATGAGGGCAGGCGGGTCCTCTGCCGTGATCACTGGCCGCTTGTCGACGCAGTATCTGGCGGCCAGCTCTTTGATGTATATTGCTGGCAGCTCCTCAGATGGCATATCTGAGCTTTGCCTTCTCGGCATATCCGAGATTTGTTTTAGGAACTTTTTTGCTGACGGGATCGCCTTCGGTGGGTGCTGCACCACCCCCGGCGTCGCGAATATGTCCAGAGGCTCTGTGAGAGCCTCCTGGATTCTGGTGTGGGGGACTTTTGATGTGTTCTCTTCCTTCAGGGGTTCCCCCTCGGATTCGTTTGGCTCTTTTTGTTTTTCGTTTTTCTTGGTTTTCCCAACAGGTTGTCCCAACTGAGGTTGTCCCAACTGGTCCCCTTCGGGGCGACCAGTACGGGGCCTGGACTCGCCAGTGCTCCCGATTTTCTTATGCTTTTCGGTTCGAGGTTTTCCCAACTGGTCCCCATCGGGGCGACCAGTACGGGGCTCAGCAGTGCTGGCGCTCCCGATTTCTGTTTGTTCACCCGTTGAGGGCACCTCCTCAGCACCGTGGTGCTGGGTCTTTGATTTTTTCGCTGCTTGCTCAAAGGTTACAACCTTGGCACGCTTCGGTGCCTTGTCAGGTTTTTCGTAGGGAAGGGGAGAGCCAAACTTGTGGAAAAAGGTTTGCGCCTCACAGGAGTGTTCTTCGTCGGTGGTGATGTGCCCGCTCAGTTCTGACACTTCCACTGAGAGGGCGGGTGAGCCTGATTGGGCGCTCGAGTATGGGGATGTTGGTTCGTTGCGTTCCACTGAGTCAACCTGCATGGATGCAGGCTGCTCCTGGTACCACTGCTCGAAGTTTTGTACGTCCTCTGGACGGATTTGGTCGCTTTGGGTGGGGGAGGCTGCCATATCACTCATTTTGGTTTGGGGTTGAAGGGTGTTTTGAGAGCTGAGGTGCGGTTGTCGCGAGAGGTCTGTGAGTTTTGAACCGGGTGTCGTACGTTTCCGTACCTGGTGTGCGTCAATCTTCACTTCGCCTGCTTCCGTGTCCTGCG
Source organism: Cymbomonas tetramitiformis (assembly GCA_001247695.2). Lineage (NCBI taxonomy): Eukaryota > Viridiplantae > Chlorophyta > Pyramimonadophyceae > Pyramimonadales > Pyramimonadaceae > Cymbomonas > Cymbomonas tetramitiformis. Next base: position 45,877 of record LGRX02027643.1, on the reverse strand, counting down.
GCCGACAATGAAGACCGTTAGGGCCGTGTCTCATCTCATCTGTCGGGTTGGGCGGGTGCGGGTGGGCCAAATCCTCATAATGCCGTTGGGCAGAATCTCCACGTCGGTCTGTTACTTCATTTGTCCTCCCTGCGGGCACAGTTAGTGGCAAGAAAATAATTTTTTGTCGCGGCTCTATTTTTGGGCCCGCGGCTTGTAGGAGGTGGCACGCTCAGGCGGGACGCCGAGAAGTGTGTGAGGTACCCCACAATTGAGGCACCTTGAGCCTGCATCCATCGGACAATTGCCCGAGTGAATCTGGTGAAGATACCTGGCATAGAGGAATTCCCGAAGGGGGCCCTCGTGTCAGCCAGAACTTCACCATCCCAACTAAACACGTGGGACATCCAGTACCGGGCTGCCACTGGGACACTCCGGTAGGCTGCGGTGAGGTCCACCTTAGCCATCCACAAACCCGGTCTAAGCAAAGAGTAAGCATCCTTCACCGAGGCAAACTTCTCTTTGACTAGGTCGATGCGGGAGTTAACTCCCACATCTTCCGGTCTGGAATAGTCCCACACAGGTCTGAATTTAATCACACCTTTCCTCTCCCTTTCCACAATGCCCACTGCCGAGATCCCCTGCACTTTCCAGTGCATGCGGACCTCAACCACATTGCCAGCAGCTTTCTCTTTGAGAATCTCTGCTTGCATGGCCGGCCAGTGCTCCTTAGACACATAATTTTCTACCGAGTAGAAAGTGTCTTCGGGAACTTGTGAAAAGGGAAACCCCACCCCGCATGCTGCACCCCTAACAAGGTACACGCAATCAGGGTCTTCCAGAAAGGCAGCTGCCATTCTGCAAGCCTGGGAAGTCATGGCCGGGACCGAGGCCCCCGGCCTCCCTGAGCTCAGACATGAACTCCTGCCACTGCTGGACAGAAGTGCCTGCTGCTTCCAAAGAGACAGCAGAAGTCTTTGCCCACAGTTGATCCAGCAAAGCTGGCCAACGGGTGGAGGCAGTGACCGGGACGGGCTTGCCCCCAATGTCAACTGGTCCGGGAACAAAAGAGGAATCATGCTTGGGTTCCCCGAATGAGTCCCATGCTTCCTGAAAACAATGTGTCGCCGACGGGTGACACTCCAAAGCCCCCCTCAAGGCTTTAGCCGGACGGCTACGGCACATCCAAGCGTGTGCCATGGGCCGCTTCTCCCGACCAAGCCTCGGGACGGGCTCAACTCTCCCCCGACCTGCAAAAGTGTCTAAGACACCTTTAGGCCCAAACACCGGGGCCTGGGCAGGGGGGGACGAAGCAGGGGGGGGGGTGTCAACAATACCCCCCTCCAAGGGGCCCCTGACAGAGACCAACGGGCTGTCCGGGGACAAACAAGGAACAGAGTCAGCCTTCGGTGAGTCCGAGGCTGACTGAACAGGGTTTCCCTCCACAACTGGTGGAGGGGAAGACAAATCCAAAGGAACGGGCGAAGCCGACACAACACAAGGCGGGGGCAATTCTCCCGCAGTCAGCTCACCCTGCTGCCGAGCCTGTGTCGTGTCACACACAGGCAGCAGCTCGACCCTTCAGACCTTGGTCTTAGGGCACTCGAAGACCGGGTGACCCCCCCCACACCCGGAACAGACGTGCGGGTGTGTGCATGCTTTGTAACTACAACCCTTCTGCTTGTTGAAGTTAAAGCAATATTTGCCTTTGGACTTCTTGGCAGAAGGGGGAGCCACAGGGGGGGCCTTGGCCACCTTGGGGACCTTTGAAGGGCGCTCATCAGCACCCTTCTTAGAATTCCCCGAGGGAGTGAAGAGATCAATCCCCGCAGACATTTTGCGGAGCTGAAAATCCTGCCACACGAGAGTGACTTTCGCCATCTCCATGGAGGACTTCTCTTCACTCACAAGGTGCATGAGGAAGTCATAGAATTCCAACATGACCTTGAAGCCGAATTGTTCTGCCCGAAGGCAGAACCAAGTGCGAAAAGCTAACAAGACTTTGCCGCCCTCAACTGAGGGGGCGGCAAGTGCAATGTCGAGAAAGCTAGTCTCCCACTCCTCAAGAGACTTACACTTCGAGTTAACTCGAAGGTGAGCTCTTCCGTCCACGCCAATCTCCCACGCTGGAGAATCATCTTCGGCGAACGTCTGGCGTGGACGGACTCTCAAATCAAGACCCCGATGAACACCTGAAACAGGCCTAACAGGGGCAAGACGAGTGAAGAGCGACCTACCTGAGAACTGTGCAGCGTCAGGAGACACGTCCAGGCCCTTAACTGCCGCCTCGATGTCCGCGTCAGACTGCCGATGCTTTTCCGGCACCGTTGGCGTAACTGGCGCCACTGGTGGGCTGCCAGCAGCCGGTGCCGGAACGCCCATGCCCCCAACGCCACCGCCAGCAATCGGGGCGGAAGAATTTTCGCCCTTCGCTGACGGTGAACCTGTGGGGGCACCAAGCAAAGCGAAATCGACAGTAGGGCGCTCTGGATCAATCATCACCGCGAACGCCTGCCACTTCGTCAATTCCATCTTCACTGAAAAGACGAAAGCACGAAGCAGCTGCGGCGTGCGAAGAGCTCCCTCCAACGCCTGCGGGTCATCGACAACCAACTGCGGGCACAAATGGCACATCAGTGGAAAGGCGGCCGGCCTAAGCTTCACTAACGGGTCTAACCCGAAGTGAGCCGTACCGGCCGCGACAAGAAAACCCGACAATCGTGTCGCATGCACCTGAAGTACGGCAGTCAACACGTCTAAGCACTCCAACGGCCATTCCTCCACAAACAAGGGCGCGGACTCAAATGCAACAATTAGTGCTCGCAGCTCAGGCGAAACTGGAGGAGCGGCTACCACGGCTGCAGCAGCAGCGGCTGCAATCAGCTGCTGCTGCTGCGCATCGACCGTTTGCCTCAGCACTGCCATCGCAGCCTCATGGTTTGCTTGCTGCTGAGCTAACTGTTGTTGCATCAGCGCCAGGACGGGATCAACCGGTCCGGCTTGCACAATTGGCGCTTGCACAACAGGCGCAACAGGCAAATTCGCGGAGTAAGTTTGCACGGAATCTAAAATCCGGCCCACCAACTTCCACGAAGCCTCAGCCGCGGCTTTGACGGGCCCCCACGGAGCCGGCAACGGTGGAACAATTTCCCACTGTGCCGGCATGGAGAAGGTGGAAGCCGCCGTCGGGTCCGCGACTAGAAAGCTTGTGCCTGCTGCCGTCAGCGCTGGAAGATCCGGCAAGACAACTGGCGGAATGCTTTCACGAAAAGCTGCGCGCAACGGTCCAAAATGCTGAGACAAGCCATCTTGCGCATGCACGGCTGTAACACGCGACCATCTAGCAGATCGGACAGTCGGGAAAAATGCGTTACAGTCATGTAAGGCGGCACGCACGGCAGGCGACCCCCAGATGGGGACCGGGTCAATCGGCAAAGGGTTAGGAGGAGGATTCATCCCTGAAAAGAAACAAGTCAGAAGTTAGAAAGTTTTCTACTTCGAGCCGCAGAATTATTTGTTTGAAATAATTCGCCCAGAAAAAAGAGCAAGAACCGTGCTTTTGGCACGTGTGGGCTCGAAGTGAGAAAACTGTTTCACTGATCCTAGTGAAACTGTTTTAAGCACTGTCGCACAGCTCTCGGCAGTTGGCCGAGGCTCGATCGGGCCACGTGGCGGCCGATCGGAAAGTGTCAGTTTGAAATCCCAAAACAGATCAAGCAAGTGTCTCAAATGACTCGGGCATATGATGCGGGCAAACTGACACACAGTGACGGGTCTCCGTCCGAAACCGTCGCGGGCGACACGACTGTCGCGCCCACTCGTCGCTACGGGATCTGTCGCACAGAAAATCTGATGCCACAAAAAATCCCAGGCGACATCGACGGGGGGGGGTGTACTCTGCTACCTTCGAATAACCGAAATTATAGTGCCGATAATTTTGGAGCACGCATGTGTCGTGCTCAAAGGCGGATATCTCCAGACCCTCAACACGAGCAAATACCACCCCCTTCACTTCCATGTCCTTCTCCCAACCCAAGGGCATCAATAGCTTGAGGTTGGACAACCAAGTCTCACCTTCACTTCCGCTGATTGTCGACTGCGATGTCTCGGAGTACGCTGCCGTTGCGGGCACCGGTGGCGTAGCCTCCCCCGCATTCCCCTTCGCAACCTCCTCCGCAGCCTCCTCCGCAGCCTCCTGCTTCTCCACCTCTTCAATCTTCCGTTTCCCCTCCGCAGCCCTTCTCGCGCACTTTTCCCTCCCCTCCTCAGAATCAACCACCTCTGGCATCTTTCCCTTCTCAGTGCTTTTCGCAGCCATACTCTCCATATACTCAGCCTCGACCGCAGCCTGGTGCTCCGCACCCTCCTTACACAATTCCTCCAAGCGCTTAGCGGCCTCAGGATCATCCTTATCCGCCTGCCCTTTCCCAACCTCCTCCTTAAAAACCCGAAATAAGTCCACAAACTCCGGCGCAGCCTCCTGCGCCGCCCCTCCGCAGCCTCCTCCCGTCGCATTCCCCTCCACATTTCCCTGCATCCTCCTGCGCACCGCCCCCTCCTGCCGCCCCTTCCGCCGCCCCATGCGCAGCCGTCCGCCTGCCCCTCGAAAACCTCCTCACTATTCTCCTCCGCAGCCTCCTGCGCAGGCTCTCCGCAGCCTCCTCCGCCGCATTCCCCTCCACATTTCCATGCGCATCCTCCTGCGCAGCCCCCTCCGCCGCCCCCTCCGCAGCCCCACGACCCCGCGGCTCCACGACTTTGTAGTCCTCATCCTGAAAATTGACTTGGACTATGTCCGTGCTGTCGAGTGCCAAAACGTCGTGAATGCCGTTGTCGTGGCAGTAACCAAAAACCTGGACGACGACGAAGTCCTGGGTGACCAGACTTTCGGCTTTGTTCCATAATAATATTAACAAACCTATGTCGTCGTCTGTGTTGTTAAGCACCCGGTTGTCTGCACCATCCATCTGAATAACTAAACCGTTGTCTTTGGCAAATCTTTCCGTAGGAAGCAACCGTTGCTGCCCGCAGTCGACTTGAAGTTCGTCGTCCGAGGACTCCTCGGTGGTGGCTGCGTAGGCGATCTCCTCTTCGCTTGGAGTGAGGCTGGGTTGATCCACCTCCTCCTTGTTTTGCCCAAAAAGCGGCAAAACGAAAGACTTCGCCTCAGCGGGTCTTTGTCGCGCTGCTACCTTTGCACACTCCATCAACTTCTGCACGAAGTGGTTGAGACACCGGGGTTTTAAAAACCCCCACGCGACAATGTTCACGTATGACGCGTGGGAGACCGCGTCGTAATGGGAAAGGCAGTACGCAATATGGTCCACGTTGACGAGGATTTTGTTGCCACTGCCTTTGAGATGGCTCTGGTTCTGGGCGATTGGAAATACCTTGTACTTGTTCTCCTCCCCCAGGAGTCAGTGGAGGATTTGAACACAATGGCGAACCTCTGGGGTTCCACTGTTTTCCAGCGCGCTAAGATCATGCGCAGTGAAACCCTCGCCAAAAAGCAACTCGGAGCGTTCCATTATGAAGTTAGTACTGAAAAGTTAAAGTGTAAGGTTAAAGAGGGTTCTTTTGTAAGTTTGCGAATGTACTTTACTTTGTCGGCGTTACAGTTACTTTAAGTTACTTTAACTGTAACTTGAAGTGTCGCGCGAACAGTGCTCGCGACCAAACGAACAATGCTCGAGCATTGTTCGTTTGGTCATCGAACAATGCTCGAGCATTGTTCGTTTGGTTGCGAGCATTGTTCGTTTGGGCATCGAACAACGCTCGAGCATTGTTCGATGACTGAACGGTCATGTTTTCGCAATATGCCGCTTCAGTTCTCAAATCCGAATATTCAAATATTTACAACAATATACATTGCGCGTTTAACAACTTTTTCACGAACAAAACGCTTGACTCCTTTATCACCATGTGCCCTGGAACCACCACAGAGTCGGAGTCAGAATTTGATTTCTCCTCTGGTTCAGAAGATTATTTTTATGAATGCTTCGAGGAGAAGATCGTCTGAAAAGGTGGAAGACTCGAAGACAGGCTACGGGACCAACAACATCCAGGAGTGTATATCAAAAACACACGAGTTGCTGGACCCGAAAAAGGAGTGCAAGTGCGGAGCGAACTGCTTTAAGCAGTTCGATTTTCGCCCGATCCAAGAATCTTTGTTGGAGAAGAGCAAGCTTACGGGCGCTGAGTTCAAAACGAAGATTATCGCAGAGCTGGTGAGTGCGAGGAGGTTCAAGCCGGACTCAAACAAGCTGTTCATAGAGATGAAGGCGCACCTCACCTTCAGGGGCATATCCGTCTGCAAGGAAGCTTATCAGAGGTTGCACTTTATCCCGTTGAGCACTTGGGATAAGTGGCATGCGAAGGTTTGTGGCTGCGACATTTTGGAGGACGGCAAGGTGGGGAGGAAGCCTTCCTACAACGACCCGACCAACAAGAACTGGTCTTACTTCGCGGAGTACGCTTCCCAGGAGATTCTCCCACTCGCTGAGCCCCAGCCTCAACACGGAAAACTCCAGATGAACCCGTTGAGACCAGCTGATTGCTTCGCGGCCTACCAGTTAATGCGAAAGGGTGTATATCAGGTGGAGATCGCCCAGTTCAAGATGTATTTGCGGGAGTATCTGAAAGAGCAGAAGATCTCAATACGGAAACGCAAAGATTGTGCAGGGAAGTGTAATACCCGCGAGGAGCTGACCAAGCAACGCCGGGAGGTGAACAGTCGCGAGGACCTGCAGGACTGGAAAGATTTGACCGACTCCCATACCAAAGACTACCGTAGCGAGAGGGAAGCGTACAACCAACGGCGAGCTGACGGCACGAACGTCTTCGGAACGATGGACTCGTACGGGTTTGACGGGGCGGCGAACAACAACACGATCTGCCCACATTCCCCTGTGAAAGTCAAATCCATGAGCGACAAGGCGGGGAGCTTCTTCCACCTACACCTCCAAGCGGTCGTTATGCATGGCTTTGTACTGTATATGTGTCTTTTGATGCCTTGGGTCCCTAGGAAAGATGTGAACATGTGCTTGACCACGTTCAACATCTTATTGCGATATGTGGTCACCAAGACTTCGCGGTTTTTTCGGCCAGCCTGCCATGTGCAGATGGACGGAGGCTCTGAAAACTGGAACAAGCACCTCTTCGCCTTTTTCTGCATCTTCGTGCACCATGGATTGTATGAGGAGATATGGCTGCACCGTCTTACGGTGGGACACTCCCATAACGACCTTGACGGCTTCTTTGGGTTATTGAAGATGCTTTTATGGGGGAAGACTGCCGACAAAGCGGGACACTGGTTTGTCACCTTGGGCGAGTGGATCTGCTTTCTGAAAGCGTGGGTGATCAATTCGGTGAACAAGCAGATTTCGATCGTCGGTTGCAACTTGGACTTCAAGAGTTGGATCGATCCGCATGTGAACCCGGAGTTTGGTGGGCACGCTGGAAGACACCGTGTTATTCATACCTGGCGCTTTTACGTCGCACCGGACCTTAAAGTTCGAGCGATGTACAAGTTCGGCGACAGGTTCGAAGAGTGGTTACCTCCGGGTGTCGAGTCGGACCGGAACCTTGGGCTAATTATTTGCACAAGTTACCCGGCTATCGACTCCGCCCCGGATTATATCGACAACCCAGCCTGGTTTCGTAAGGGGAAAGGCGGCAAGAACCTCGACATGGAAACAACCACTCGGAGCTGTCTGTTGGGACTGTGTGCTGCCACGCCGAAACTGGTGAGTCAGGAGCAGCACGATGAACTGGAGAAGACGTTCCCGTTGCCTTTGACTGTTCAATCCGTGCGGGACCGCAATCCCGAACGTTTACCTCCAGGATGGGACATGAAGCTGCTTCTGACTCGCACTCATTCGCGAGCGGGGACAATTGCAAACGCCGCGGTATCTAAGCCAGCCGCAGCATACTACGGAACAGTTTGAGGTGTGTTACGACGGCATCCAACACAAGAGAAGTGAAGTGGAGGCAGAGGCTGTCAAACACATCAACGTGAAGGAGGTGGAAGCTTTTATGCGGCAGACAAAGTATAACACGGAGTTGATCTCTAGACGGTAAGACAACGCACCGCTCATTTGGATTGACCCTGAGGAAAGTATAGGCACGTTATTTTTTGTGCATCCATCGCGTCTTCTGAATAATTAAAGTTTGCAGGTACGAAGACAAATATATCCTGCGAGCTTTAACCGAACGCAAGATTGTCGTGCGGGGTCTTGGGACCAAAGCAAAGAAGTTGGACCGCCTGATCGAGGTTCTCAAGGAAGAAGATACTTGCAAAGATCCCGCGAATGGTGCTCCCGCACAAGCAGGTCCAGGACCTGCTGTTCTAGGAACTCCAGCAGCCGGACCAGCACAGCCACAGGTCGGGAGAAAGCGTGCTGCAACTGCAAGCCAGGCTGGTTCTTGCAAGAGGCCTGCACGCAGGCCTCGGAAAAAGGCGATCAGCACGCCACTCTGTACTGAGGGCGACGATGACGAGTCCTCCTCCGATGTAGACATGAGTATTGCCGTGCGGACGCGCAAGAAACGTCAAACGCGCAAGAAAGTGGTGATCACACCACCCATCCAGCAGCAGTGAGAACACGGATGGCGACGACGAGGAGTCCTCCTCCAGCGATGTGGATGAGAGCCTTGCAGCCCGCAAGAAGCGGCTGTCTGACCTGGCCGAGGTTTACACCTTCGACGACATGACGCCAGGCAGCTTTGCGGTGACCGTCGCGGGAGGAGAGGAAAACGACAAGTGCTGGTTCACCGTCTTGCTTCCCGGCGGTGGTAAATCTGTCCCACTCCATTTCGTCGAGGTGGTGGCACAACATCCCAATAAGAAGGAGATCACCTGGCAGTTCTGGCTACCAGCGAAGCGGCAACGAGTCTTCAACAACGTGGAAGACCTCTGTGTTGTTCGAGCTTTCGTGCGGGGTCCCCGCAACCTCCGCATAAAGGCTCCCTTCGACGTTCACGAGATGCTCACGTCTTGGGACGACATGTCAGTATCAAACATGGTTCCCGGCGGAGTTCCAGCTGGTGCTGAGAAGGCGGAGCTTTTGAAAGCACTCGTTGAGCACCGTGTGGTGTAAATATTTCTTGCCCGACCATCCGTATGTACATGTATTTGTGTTGATGAGCTAATCCTTTGGTGCACACTTAGGGTTTGGGCTGAATATTTCCAGAATTTCTTCAAAATTAAGTGGCATATCACACATTAGATATCCAAGTACTCATTTATACCAGTTTCCTATCATTTAATTACCCCTAGAATTATATCAAAGTGCGTATACGAAGCTTACTATCACATTCCAACATGTGTTTTAGTAGTCGCGCGTGCCTAAAAATCCGTCTACAAACCCTATCAAAAAAGGTCCCGTAGAAGGCCCGTAACAGAAAATAATTCTTCCAAACTACAACCAAACATGTTCCATTAACGTAGTTGACATTATATGTGCACAACACATCATAACATCAACCTTCATAAAAACTTCCAATCGATAGCGAAACTTCCAATCGATAGCGTCTCTCGTTCAGTAGCACCGTGCTTCACCACCGGCACAGTCCTGAGATTACAGAAGCAGAAAATATTCGTGCCCTCAACGACCTTGATATCTCGGTCCACGCCACTGCACCCAGTCGTCAACTCAATCCCAGTCACCCAAGCACCAACGGCGTTGTCATTCCACCAGCAAAGATGTGTCGCGTCTACCACGTCCTCCATCGGACAGTCGGAAAACATACAAAAGAAAGCAACCAATCAAAATAGCTCAAATCCTAGATGTAAAAATCATCTTGAGCAAATCAAGGGCCTCAAAGTGTCGCCACACTTAAGACAAATACTACAATCAGCAGTAGTGGCACCCGTGTTGCAAATGTAGAAAGCAGCGTGAATTCCTCGGTCTCGCCCGGTTCTGCCTGCTCCAGGCTTTTGTACGCAATCCAATGGCTGTGACCCCAACACATGCAGCACACATCTGCAATCACAGCAAGCTGTGAGCTGGTCGGTACCTCTCTAGAGCCCCAATATCCTCCATACGCAATGCCGCGTCCACCACCTCGAAACAGTGGTGCAAAAACATTGTCAAACCGCATTATATGTCATTATTGGATGGCTCTGCTGCTTGATATAAATTGCACAATGCGTGACGGTAAGCCAAAGTGGGCACTAAAATGTGTTTAAGTAATGCCTTAAGTCAAAACATACGTATGTTAATCCTTCATATTCATGTCCACACACACGCTCGTGTACGGCAATGTTAACGTGCTACCAAGCACCTTCCTTTCCAGCACAGATCACACAACCAACAATGGATTTCTCTCTCCGTGCTTTCTGTCTCAACGACTTACTGTTGTCCAAACATCCATTTTCCCACTGGCTGTATATCACATGCATCTGATCAGACACAAGTATGCAGGCAGGAGGCAAGAGAGCAAGGCTCGACCGTTCCACTTTTTCATTTCAATTTCGGTTTCTGAACGGTCGCTAAGTCGTAGTATTTGTAATACACTAGCTGCTGTTACTGTTCGTAGTGGAAAATGCAACGTGTTTCTCACATTCAAGAATCGGTCGAGCCGATCAAAGCATAACAACACATCCCTAAATGCGACAATATATTCTGCACACCATGGCCACGGGGCAAAATTTAGTTCCATCGTCCTCGAGGCATTCAGCACAGTTCTTGCTAAAGACTTTTGCAGCTAATAATCATGATATGTGCACAGGCACTGCCCGTCAGAAACTGGAGCACAGCACGACCGTTCCCCGCGGATACAAGTCGCCAACTGCAAGAAATAATATGCTGTAGTTTTCAAACACAGATTTTACAATATGTGGAATAGTAACTCTGTACAGATAATTGATATACAACCTGCCGCTATATACCGGGGTTTTAGCTTTGGCTACCTATAAGCTTTTCGGTTCGACGTTAAAAATAGTGTATTGCAACGGCTAATTTGTTGCGAATCCGTCACCTCTCTGGTGTCACGTGTTAGTATACTTCTCACATTGCCTGTACACAATTTTGAAACACCGCCTATTCGTTTTCAAAGCCGTTGCCTCCCAATCCTTTGCTGAGCTGTTGCAAATAAAATACTGACGAATCACAGGGACACCGTATCAGAAGATTCAGTCTTGTCCCACCGGGTTTAGCGTTGGGTTTGTCGCGGTCCGGATGCTCATATATGTCTCTGATGTATAGTTAACATGTGTGCATTTGTACCATAGAATAACGATGATGCCATTCGTCTTTCTGGAGTCGATATGGAAGTACTAGATAGTACCCATGATTATTCACGGTGATGGAGCACTACTAGACATGCAGTGTGATGCGCGCCAGTGAATTTTCACAACTGAATAGACACAATGACAATAAACTATCAGCCCGCGCTGTCGTACACCAATGAACTTGATAAACACAATAACGATATTGGCATCAAGTAGTTATATCTCACGATTGCAATACGAATCCTCATAATTATCAATCGCACTGAGATAAATGAGATGGACACCAGCAACACACAAGCAAAAGCAGGGCATCCAGCATAGGACAGGAACACTCACAACTGAAGAAGGATGGAAATCGGAAAGGAAGCCTGTCAATCAACTAACTAGCAAATCATTGATGGCATACTAATAATAAGATGACGCACGATAGACACCCCGATCGCAATGATAGACGCACTGATCACATTATTGCAGCCACCTGTGACCTGTGTATACTATCTTGTTGAAAACTTGGCTGCAACCTGTCGACCCAGCTGGCATATGCCACAACTCAGCATAGTATTTTGTCATGAAGTTTTCGACAGAACCACTATGATTTTTCACACATCGGACTTAGCTATCCCGATTTCCCGCCCAGCAGTGCTCAACATACTTACAACGTGCAATGTGTATTTTCGGGTACCAATGCAGACCTAAGCTTCTGCGAGCATATACAGCCGATTTCGGGAAAAGTAGTCTTACAACTGATGAACGGCTCTGCAAGCCGTGAGATTCCTACAGAAAGCAAACCGAACTAGCATTATATACATTATTTTTATTAAGGTTAGTGCAGATCAACTATTTTTTTCTTGATGTTAAAAAAAAAAATACGAGATAAGGCAGGCATATTGATGATGATGCGTTTATCGCGGTCCGTGTGATCATGGATGCCTCTAATATACAGTGTCATGTCAATACATTTGTATGTGACGTGATGGTGTTTTTAGAGTGATATAAATTGATGATGATATAAAACGGTACCCTAAACCTACGGCAATGAGGTATATTCAAATGCTATATGGTGGTAAGCCAGAGTGAATACTATATGTATATTCAAATGCTAGACGATGTGACCCGAAAAAAAGCGGTGATGGTTTGTCATGTGATTCTTTCATTGACGTTCACTCGATTCGACTCTCCATCTGTGCACGAGCGAGTCCCTGTCACATGCATGCCGTGTCATGCCGTATCATACTGTGCATACACATCACAATCAGTGATATAATTGTACTCTTGCTCGGTACACAATGCTACGGCATCTGTGGTAAACTGGTAATACCATCACATGTTTAAGTTAATTGAAACCATTACTACATTTTCTGAAAACCATATCAACGTGATAACTGCATGTGCATGTATTGGACTCCAGGCAGCCTCTAGTATGGGGCTAACACGTGTATTATGTCTTGCTAATATGTTGTTGTGGGCATGTGCATTCATACACAGATTCCCTCTGAGCTTGCCGAGTTGGTGCAGCTCAAGCCACTTTACACGGCCATTGCGGCGAGGAAGCTGTTTGGCCCGTGCGATGCGCTGGTTGCGTATGATTCGTGTGTGGAACCCCACGAGTCCGAGCACGTCAACGCATTCTTGTGTCAGAACAATGTGCACATTTGCGCAGTGCCAGAGAGAATTACACTGGAGATGCAGAGCGCAGATGTGCATCGACCAGCCATCACCGGCGATCTGATTGTCAAGATTATGAGTGACGCGGCTTCATCAGGAGACGGCAGTGACAGTTCCCAGGCGGCCTCACCCATCACGTTTCTGCAATGCATTGACCTGCTTGAAATCGCGTTGCAGACCTCGGACCCAGAGAAGCTGAAAGGGCTTTGGCTGTTCCCATCTGCCTCCAGCACCGTGGTCCCCATCAACAGAAAGCTCTACATGGCTGAGGGTGACGCTTTTGAGTTTCTCAAGCAGATTTGTCCGGAAGTGACGCTCAGCGATCGCGTTTGCCAAGATACAGTCGTTTGCCTGAGAGGCTTGAGCAACATTCTCGGAATCACGGACACTACCAGTCATCCAAGGATTTTAGCCGAGGTGATGGAGGAAGTAGGAAGAAGAGGTCCGCTCCCTCCGGGATCATGTGACGATACTTCCCATGACTTTCGATCGCTGCCATCTTCAGTCACTGCCAATCATCACTCGGCTAGTTCCCGCCTGCGCAGGCTAGGATCCACGTCTGCAGTCGATGGGCACAGCCCACCGAGAGTCCCCTCAGCCGCAGCGCATGTCTTGGCTCCATTCTGGAGAGTCGTTGACCAAGAACATCAAAATGATCGCACAGATTTCCAAGAGCATCTCAGTGCGTTTGAATCAGATGGCAGTTATGTGCTTCCTACAACCACTGGCGTAGTCGCCCGACTCAACGCCGACGTGCCCCTGCTGTACTGCTCTCGTATTGATGCAGTGTGCAGCATTCTGATATCCCTCGGATGCCACTTTCTGGACGCCCATGGCCTGAGCGTGAAGGCCCTTGCCTCGCTCCTGGAGTCCCGCTTTGTTCATCACTTGAGTGCACAGGCTGCTCTTCGATGCCTCTTCTCGCTGTCACGTCGCACACATGGCAGGTCGGTCCGAAGCGTTGCTGACAAGATGGTTGATGATCTGGATTCGGAGCAAAAAGACATCCTTGCACGGTACCTGCTGTGCGATTTGCATCGCACACGTCATGAGCATATGCAATATGTTGGCGGAGACTTTAGCGTGCCATTCCGGATGTTGGCGAGCCTGCCTATTTTCACAACCGCCGCAGGCAGGCGCACATCGCTGAGAGAGATCACCGTTGTGGACGGATGTGACACTTACTCACATCTAGCCCCTGATCACCAGTTTATCTTTCTGGAGGACACGACTCGTGACGCGCAACATGCCGAGTCGCTCAGATTTGTGCTATTTGAAGTTGAGCACGTCTACCGGCATCTGGCAGGGCGGCTGACAAAGTCGAGTTATATTCTGTCCGCTGTTCTGCCGAAGGCAAACGAACTTGCTCTGGAAGATCTTTTGTCGATTCTCAACGACTTTCTGCCAGAATACCGTGAACAAGCCAACCAACACGACGATGCATCGCCATTTCCGTCATGCATACCGTGCAGAAACATCCATTTATCGACGCCAGCACGAGCAGGCGGCGGCAGTCCTAGACCAGCGTGCCTGCACCATCCAAGCGACCTATTCCCAAACAATGTTCCTCTGCTGCAAAACATCTTTGAGGCAAACACTGCCACCGCCACCCCATCATCTTCGTCCTTTCTGTCGTCGTCGAATCAATCATCAGCGGCGCCGCCTTGCTGCAGCAATTTTCTACATCAACACTTATCGCCGCCAGCCTGCGAAACGTTGGTAGTGCTGGGTCTACAAACGCCGTCCAGCATTCAGACTTTGACAAAGGTGGTTCGTAGGCTTGCCACCCGGCGTGCGGATCTTTCCGACCGGGCGTATTATGACTTTCAGAGGCAAGCCCTGGATGCTGCAGCTGCACCCGACCATCGACATCTGCATCATCTCGAATCACCACATGTGCAGGAGTTTATGTCGGTGCCGTTTGTGCTGCCCTGGAAGCCTGCCGACAGAACTTGGCTTTCGTTGCTATCTGCTCCAAATGAGCTGTACCCTCTGAGTCGGTGCGCGCACGCATCTGCCGCATGCATAGCGTACTCCACCGTGCCCATCTGCCCTTGGCGCCAGGACATGCTGTACGCGGAGCATGCCTACTTCAAAACGGTGCATTTTGCCGAGGTGTGTCTTGCAGTAGTTGGCCCTGCCTCATATGGGTTAGCTCGCTGTGATGTTGAATGCTATGTTGAAAAATCATTAGTAAGATGCTCACCTAATCATAATTATAACACGATGGAGATTGCATGTTCCTACTCCACGTCATTCACGTCTGTCAGAAGTAATAGACGTGCTACCAAACATATTTCGCATCAGCACGGATCATACAATAAACTATAATCCCCAACTGTCCACTGCCGTTCGAACATCTCCCACTAGTGTTTTCCACAGTGCCCACATTGTCTTCATCGAACTCTGCCAGCTTCACACAAGCCCTCAAACAAAACCGCGAAATCTGCAAATAAAAACGTAGCCAACTTACTTTGAACATTTCTTTGCTTCGACTACCTTCATCTCCAAGTTGCCAGGGTCGATGTTTAAGAGCGGATGATTATTGTAGTCCCTTTATATAAATGATCGTATCGCATACACAATATAAACTAGAGCTTATGTTGAATTGCACTTTCCAACTGTTGTTGCGTCATGTGCAGCATGCCCAGTGCTCATCGTCATATTTACCCGGCTTTTTTGATGATAGAGAATCGATATTGTATGCGCCCACATGCCCATCAAAGGTTGCAGGGCCCCAATCAGGGCTTTGAGGGTTAAATGTGACGCATTCTTGGGAATTGTCCAAGTTTGGTTTCACCCGTTTGAGGGTGAAATGAATAGGGATTTGCGGGTCATCTTGGTTCTCTGCACGGTTTTATAAAGTTTCCACAACCCAATTTGAAAGGCACTAATCCCACGACCCGACAACGGGATAATATGCAAAAGTTGGAAATTTATCATTATAGCCTTCGGCACATGCGTGTCATGGAAATTGTCATGATTATGGCGCGAGCAAAGAAATTCGTCGCACCTGCTGAGGCAAAATGCATAGTTAGAGATGGTGTGAAAAGTGACAGGAATGATGAGCTGCAATATTCCTGCTTGTCCAATAATAATGTGCAGGTGGTAGAGCACGTGAAACACGTTTCAAGCAAACACCAGGAGGTGTCCCACTTGTTCCACAGTGATGCTAAGCAGTTCACGGAGAAAATACTATCATTTTTGCAAACGTGCTGCACAAACGTTTCGCAGAGAGAGCTGCAAACAAACCTTGAAGGTATCCGGTTCATCGAGATGGACAAAGGTGGAATGAAGATGCCCTGGCAGATCTCCCTCCGGCTACTTCGTGATCAGCCCCCTGAGTATGCAGTCCCGGGATACTTGGAGAGCTTCAGAGACACCCTTGACAGGTTACACTGCACAATTAACCCAACAATGAGGTCCCAAAATACAGTTTTCGTGGTATATTTTGATACACTCTGGCTTACCACAAAGCACTCTCTGGCTTGCACCAATCAATAGAGGCATCCGATACTTCTAGTACAGTAACTACGAATCATGACTTGTTACATACATTTGACTATCACGTCACATGCGTACGCGATGTGTTGCCTGACACAAGCTAGTCATTCAAGACTGCAATGACAATTTATCGGACGCAATCGTGACATGAAAATCATTCGGCATGTATGTGCGCGAGCAAGGCACGTGGGGAGGAGGTTTGGGGGGTGGAGCCTTCCCAGCGGGTGGCGGCGGGGAGGGGGGGGGATAGGTTGTAGTAAGCTAGAGTGTATGCGTATAAGATATGTATGTAGCACAATTATAAATTAACTACCGTGGTTAAATTATAATCAAGCTTTCGCATGGGGCTCTTGGTAGCAAGCCTTCGAGTTGACAATGACGTGTGTGCATGCATGGATGCACACGGTCCAAAGGGTTCGGCAAGTTCATTCGAGGTTCATATGGCTCGCAATTCAAAAGTAAAGTGAGTGTTCCATACGTATACAGCACGAATTGCTCCGGAGGGATATCGATAAGAACACCCCGAGCCTCGAGTTCACTTCATCTTGAAGCTCTTTCAGCAATACGTCGTCAGAGCACGCAGGAAATCAGAAACCAACTCACCGTCATCGATGTCGCTGCACGATGTCTGCTGCATCAAATACATCTAAGAATAAAACATGCACGCTATGGATGCTTTGCCGGCTTGACGAGAGCTCTACAGCAGAGGCAATTATGTTGCTCCTGGATTTTCATATATAGTGCATGCGCACAGCCCGGTCTGTCATCTACTACGCTCGCTTGCTCGCTCCCACCTTCATTGTTTCGACCCTTGAAAGCAGCCACATGCATATAGCATGAGCATGGTGGCTATAATGCAGTATTGTAGAACGGCCTCGTGATGAACAGTGCAGTGGCATGGTTGTACTGACACGAACGTCGTTGGTTTGATGTAACCAGGATAGGATGTCACGGAAACTGTGATGCCAGTGAAGAAACAGCAGGAGCAATTTGCTTGTCCTCCCATGATCTGGCGACGGCTGTTGGAAGATGCTTCAACGACCAGTGTACTTTTCCTGATGTAAAGCTGGCGTTAAAAGATGACACCGCCATACTTGGACACCGATGCATACTGATGCAGGTTTGCAATTACTTTAACGGCATGTTCCGTTCCGATTTTAGGGAATCGGATTCAGCAGCTGGGACTATCTTGTTGGACTTCACTGACTTCGATCCTAAGGCGGTGTGTAGTCGTGCCCATCATGCTACCTGCTTTACAAACTGTCAGCTCTGCAGAATTTGAAAATTCAACATATAGCCTATCATAATCTTCTTCGCTAACCTGAAGATGTACGTACACGACGATGATTCTGCCACAACCCCGTCGCTTGCCTTCTGCGATCACCTTGGGTGCATGCTGTGTCACGCCCGAACCCGCAAACTACGCCATCCTATCTACAACATGTGGCCTGCAATTCACAGGCATTGAATTCGGCCAAGCCACGTTCAAATTATGTATGGTGCTCACCACACGCGGCGTGCAACGTTATATATGCATCATTATTAGCACAACGATGTGGTCATCTAGAGTTGGGTGAACGAAAATATGCAGCATTAGCATACGGCAATGTGTATTTGATGGGACGTTGTCTAACATTGTACAGCAACCATATCACCCCAAGCAGAGCGTCATGATGCCGTTTGCATTGTTGCAACATCGACATCGCACAACAAACTGCACATGCAGGAAACCATAGCAGATCACTAGCCGGCGTGCACTGCCATCCTCCGCGCATTCATCGGTGTGACCTTTCCAGATGGACGGCATACTTTCTCGGACGAGGTAGATTCTAAAATCGATAGGAGTTGAATAAATACCCTGTACTGAATAACGTCTCAGTCAGGCAAACCGTGAACACAAAAAATCGAAAGTAAATAAAGTGGCTTTTGCGTCACTACTTAAAAAGCTGCTGCGTGTTTTCCCGCCAATACACGGTCTACACGGTTCGGTGTCATTATCATATCCAGTTCGGTCACTCGATACATTCTTTACTGTCGATATTGTCAACATTGTCGACATTGTCGACATTGTCGGTACCGTGGATACTGTCGACACTGTTGACACGGTCACGGTTACCCGTCGACACAGTTCGATAGCATTCAGAGGAGATTTTCCCGTAAGAGTGTGCACAGGGAACAACCTCTGATAGCAGTTTTTCTACTATCTACACGAAGCCATACACATCGACCGGTCTTGCTACACCACTTTGCATTTGATGGCATCTAGTTGATATCAGCATGTGATGAAATTTGTTTATACTGCTTTCTACGGAAGCGGTTTGAATAAAGTGAAATGCAAGTGGTGATGTTTTGGTAAACTCACTCACGACTCTGTGTGAGTATACCGTGGGCTAACTATATACTCAGATATGATAAGTCGGAATAAGTGATAACACACAAGATCAGGTTGAACCAGCTAACGGCTCGTAATATAGCCGTTAGGGTTTAGGGTTTAGGGTACGGAGCCAGAATCTGCTAAGTGTGACACACGTAACTGGAGACAGTCAGACTACTAGGGGGCCAAAGTATACTACTAGGGTACCCCCGTCTAGCACTCTGGCCGGCCTATCATTATTTGATCCTAGCAATGTTTTAGAACATAACACGTCGGTTGATTGATATAAACTATGTGTTGTGTACGCGTCTCCAAGTAACGAAAGTGTTAATATCATAACCTTTCAGTCATATTCACAAGGCACACCTGTACCTCACGCGTGGCTGAGCTCAGATTGTTGGAATTGGTGCAAATGCATTTGCAGGTCCACATAACGATATCGTATTTATACACTGCAGAAATGGATGAGACACTGCTTGAAGACAGGGATTGCCTGTTTGATTTGCTCAGATTGGGGCACATGCTTGACATTCAACGTGTATTTGAAGTGGCACAACGTGGCTTTGCGGCACTGACCCCGGTTGGCGAGCTAGTGGATGCACTAAAAATAGCAGACAAGTATGACGCAAATAGCTTGTCGTTGCACATTTTACGCACATTTGCAAAACATGCCAATGTGCAAGAAGTGAAGGATCAAATTGCACAACTCAACGCCATCCAACGTACACAATTGGCTGAGATGACGTAGTTATCAACATGCTGATGCAATTTAGCATACTAATAAAACACTTGATTGACAATCAAAGCGAGAGAATCACAGGGTTTAATTCCCACTACTGACCACCTTTACCAAATAGGTGAAATAAACATAGTTTGGATAGGACAGTTATATGACTGCCTTAGATACCCACACAGCTAGCACTGGTGTCACTGAGCAAGATGTTCGTTAGTCCACAACATGCATCACATAGATACAATACATAATATAAATTTGGTTCGTCAAGCCTGGCGATTGGGTGGGCGGAAAATAAAGAGTGTACGCAACATTATCCGCTCTAGTGCAATCATAAAGTTCCTACGTCCGTACCACGCGCAGTGCAATCAATTCGGACCCCCGTTCATGGGGTATCCCGGCTCTGTCGTGCCTCCTGGCACATCAGCAAAACCATGCAATTGTTTTAGATTTCGCACCATAAGTATCCTTGAAATTATCATAATTATCACTCTTAAGATTATAATAATGCTTTTCATAATCGCGTGTAGTATTTGACCCATACCACACTGCAGCAAAAAATATCCTTTTCAATCCAACCCTATACGTGACCCATACCACACGTTGCAGCAAAAAATACACTTTTCAATTCAACCCTATATGTGACCTACTTGCAGCTCTGCACCTGTATATCCCTCACCGTTGCGTTTTTTCGGACGGGTCTTCACGTTTACCCTATCCAATAAATTTCGAAGCTTTTACCTTTAAACAAGTTGCATCCTGGCATAGTGCTTCAGTCCCCGTATGGCATATGGCCCTTATCACCCGCCGAACGGGAAGAATTGGTCAGACAACAGCAAATCTCGCACTTTCAAAAGATGGCCTACTTCATTCGTCTCCAACTGATCTCAACCATTTCCCCCATCTGTAAGGAGAAATCGGTCATGGATTTACCGGTCGTTTGATGCAGCAAAGAATGGAGTATATTCTGATGGCTAACCAGCAGAATTACCTCGTCCGTGTTTCCATATCTGGATACGAGGTGCTCCATGAACCCGTGCGTGCGCAAATGAACCGATTCTTGGTCTCCATTGTACTCCAAGACATCCTCCGGGGCAAGATGCGATACATAAGACTTATCGATTTGGAATCTGCTACACATCCCAGCCTCAAGCTAAGCGGCCAAAGAGATACAGGCTCATCGCTTCAAAGCCATCTCCCTTCACAACACTGGCCTGCTGCCTCCCGAAAATCCTATCGGATCCAGAGACGCTGCAAACCCTTTGGAAACACAAGGGGGGGTTATCTCAAATGCCCTGTAGCCTCCTTAGTTGGCCACATAACACGGGAAGGCACGCCTCAAGCGCACCCGGCATGTGCGTACACAGTGGGTTTGTGAAACACACTAGATAATACAACGTTGTGCAAGCCAGTCTCACTGAAGCAGTCAGTCCAAGAAAATATAGGATGACTCTTGTCAACAGAAGATGGGAACGCCGTTTAGTTGCACCCTCGCCACTGTTCTTACGCAGTGTTTGCCTTGTTGCAGTATCTCTATGGCAAGGAGCATGCGTACTAATATCTTGGACAGCGGCATAATCTTCCAGCTGCCGGAATTGTTTTGCGTTGCGGCGATAGGGAAATCTTGGAAAACTGAAACGCTAGGTGCTTCTGGTAATATATTCCCGAGGTTGAACAAACCCTGATGTGCTTCCGGTGCATTCCTTGCCGTGGGGCGCGCGCTCGCACCCTCGACCATCATAGTGCACACAAAATGCACACGCGCATACTTCTGAACTTGTAGATAGTGCGATTGGTGCGGATGGCGGGAAGGCTATTTGACCCACCGAATACTGTAATACAAAACGTTCACACTTTCCGTCGACCGGTCAACGCACGCACCTCTCTGAAAAAATGCCAGCCGCCTTATGATTTTATTATCGCGATAATTTTTATGATAATGAGTGGCAATTTTTTCTTTTGTATGGTATTATTACTGTATTTCTGAGGAGTATTTTGACACGCGTTTCGAGACGAGTAGAGGCTCATCAGTATGGCAAAATCCGGTCGCAAAAAACAGCCGTCTGATCCGCTTCTTGTGAGCGTGGAAATCCACCTACGACAAGTTGTGAGCTGTGCCACAGCAGCACTACGCACGTTGAGTTTGGCGAAAGGGAATTTTACCGCGCTCTCGCAGGGGGCAGCTGGTTCGCAATCCCTCTCTCAGCTTTCCGACTCACAGGTTGTCACAAGAAATCTACTCGAAGCTGTACAGCTGCTGGATACAAAGGCGCGCGCCACAGTAACCACAGCAAAGCGCGCTTTAATCTCGAACAAGGAAAGTCATGAATCTGAGTGCGCAGCGCATCTGGGAACCAAGGATACTAGAAAGGGCCCAAGTGCGAGAACGCTGAGGCGCAAAAATCTTCGGGAATCACGCAGAGTCACACAGTCTGATAAAAGAGACACTGAGCCAACAGACGTTCCAACATCTCGCGTGACGAAACCCTCGAAAAATCAGAGCTCAGATACTTTGGTAGAGACTTGCGCATCTCCAACAGACACAGGAGAACCAGTGACACCAGCCGCCACTTCATCCTTTGTGGCCTTAGGACCTTTGTCCACAGGAACGAAAAGAGCGAAGGGCAGCACTGGTGACAAAGGGGATCGCAAGAATCCCAAGGCAAGAAAATCGCTTACATGGAGAAGAGAGACACGCAGTAAACGCTCAGAGTCAGTGCCTGCTATTGAGAAGCAGGCGTCGGGATCCCTGCAGCGTTCGACGTCACTCAGCCCTGAGGGGCGATCCATGTTCTCAGTATACGACCGATAATTTTGCCACAGTAGAGATACTTGAATCAGACACCTTACTTGCTGTGGAAAGGGCAGCGTGGCGAGTCCACTTAACTCGATCCACTGATCAGGCGACTGCTTAACTGGGTGGGGCAACTCCCTCCTGTAACTGAAGTCAGAGACAGTATGTCGTTTGCGAGACTTCAAGCTTTGCTAATCCTAGGACAATATGGTGCCAAGCAGTGGAGACACTATAATCAGCCACAATGTTTACTGTAGACAGAGCATCGCGACAAGCTCACTTCGGAACTCACGCCTTGCCAATCTCAGAACAATATTGTGCCAGCATCTCGATCGCGCCGCTTTTCCCACGAAGGTTTTTCCAGCGGCTGTATTGTGTTGTATTTGCGGTGAGAGGATCCAGAGGACCCGTGGGACCGCGGGGGACGGCTTACCCATAATCCTAAGAACCCGATCAGTCGAGGACTGCTTAGGATCCCACAGAGCCTAGCCACCACCTGCAAGCCTATTCCTCAAGTGTAGTGCTGACTAAAGCCCCTGTCTGTTTAAAGTTCCTGCACCGCATTAGAACAATAACCCTGTGCCACTGCGGAGCGGGTAACTGTTTAGCTTTGCCGTCAGCTTCAGGGTTTGGGGCCTCAACACATCTTTTCAGACCGAGTTCCTTGCTTTGCAAAAGTGTGCAGCTTGAATAGGAGATAACTTAATAGTGGTAATAGGCTAAAAGGGACGGCACCCTATAAAAGCCCACTCAACGTTATAATTGAGTCCTTTTTCTTTTTTCTTTTTCTTTTACAAAACGTTTTCTGCTGATCTGATGCTTTGCGATGGACACGCACATACGATACATATCTTCATTTCCACAATACATTTTGAGGAGTCTGCTACTCGCCTGCTGCGCTCTTCTGAAATGATACGTACCGTTCGTGCCACTCTTCGAGAATCCTTTCCCCAGGAAGTAGATTCGCTGAGGTGCGGCTATAGTCCTGGTCGTTGTGTTCGTACAGGCTATATTCTACTCTCACTCCTTGTTTTCTGCCGCGACTGATGCCAGCGTTGTGTTCCAGAAACGGCTCGACGGTTTGCAAGACGCGTAAGAAGGGACTGGCGTATATTTGAGAAGGCTGGATGGCTTTCAGTTGGGGCAGGTTCACTTCCTTCGCATCTTCGCACAAAATACCGCGCCAAGACAACGCTTATCGTCCGCCCACCGCCTGTCCATCTCGGGCACAGGTCTGCAGCATGCTTGGTCTAACAAAGGCGCGCCTAATGCGACTTTAAACTGGTGAATACTGTTCAGCAGCCAAGTTCCAAAGGTTCCTCAAGGCATGCGACCAGATTCACACTGGCAGAAAGGTCAACTACGCCTTACCTCTCACTCCTTCCTCGAGGAGGGGCGAAAGAAAGCTTCCATCTAACGGGTTTCGCTTCTGGTGTCGTAAAGCATAGATTCTGCCCGAAAGATTTAGATACCAGTCAAGTTATATCGACTTTGTGCCAGGGCTCGCGCGTACAACAGAGGAAGAACGAGGCAAAACAGCTATCCTCTTTTCTGTCCTGCTGCGACATGTGTCACACTTCGTGAATACCTTAGGGCCGACAAAGGTTGAGCCGCGGTCTGAGCCAGTTTGGCACTCGGCACTTCTTGGTCGTCACTCGGATGCAGCGCTTTCATCTTGAGACAGCGATTCCTGAGATGCAACGTCTACATTGCAAAGAACACGCACGTTAGCTTTCGCGAACGGCCGCGCCTTCAAACGACTCGCAAATAGAACTTCTTTTTCAGCTCCCGATACAACAAGATAATTCCCGAGGTTAAAATCAGATACGCCCTCTTATGGGCACTCCCCGTTTCAAAGCAATCGGATCGTGGAAAGATCCCTTTCCACAGCAATCTGCTCTTGTGGTTAAAAACAAGTACGGGTGTTAAGCAAGCCACTCCACAACATGGGCGAGCTGCGTGTTCGCGAGCTGGGAAGCCCCCCCCAAAGCCTCAAGGTTTCTAGGAATGTTCTTGGGGCCCACTCCAAAGGTCTGCCTAGTTTGCACGGATGGGAGATGCAGTACGCCTTTCCAACGGCAGTTTTGCCGAGCCCAGCTTAAGTGCAACGCCTGCACGGCAGGCTAGGTTTCTGCATCTTTCGCTTTGGACACTTTGTTTCAACGTCCCGGCCATGGAGTGTTGCGCACCAATCGTTGGTATCTCTCTCACTCTCCCTTCGCTTGTTTCTCTCTCGTCTACACGTAAGGAACCCCTCTTGCACCGTGATAGACGAGGTTTTATGAAACGGACATGTGCAGTTCGGAGTTTTTCTGTAGGCCACTCTCATTCGATTCGGATTGTCTCATATGATACTGTCTCAGGGCTGGTGGATCTAGCGCGACGCTTCGCAGTTCGCACGCTTCGCACGCGACGGCCGGGACGTCTGCGTCTTCGACTCTTCGTGACACAATACAGGTACAGTACAGTACAGTTGAGAGGTTCCGGATTTGCGATTCCGGGTACCGTAACGGATTACGAGTTAACGAGGCAGAGTGGAAGTCTTGCCGTGGCGGGCCGGCCCGGGGCCGCAGAAGCTCACTCCGGGCCGAATGCGGGCCGGAGGTTCTTTCGCCCCCGGGCCGCACAAAAATATGCGCCGGCCAAGCTTCGGCCAAAAATATAGGCATTTCATGCCACTTTTTATCAAATCCCCATACTTAATTTCAAAATTTCGCGCCTGCGGCGGGCAATTTTTTTCCTTGACCGTTTTGGCCGAAAGCGGGCCAGGCATTTTCTGAATTGCGGGCCGTAAAGATTTTGGGAAGACTTCCACTCTGTAACGAGGTCGTAGATTCCCTTTTATGCATGACATCGATGACCTGCGGATCAGTCACGGTCCAGTGTTGGCTACCTAGGAATCTGTCATAGGGGCCTGCCCCGGGACTTCCGGTCAGGGCTGCCTATACAGATTTCAGCATCTATCACCTCTTCTTCTTCATCGGCATCCTCGCTCGGTTTGATCCTTCTCAACCTCAGCCACAACAATTTGCAAAGCAGGCGTCTCTGACACATCAGTCTCATCTGGCCCGCTTGCCATCATAATATGAGGTCTAAGTCTCGCTTTAGGTTGAGAGATTTACAGATTTTCAGATCTTCGGATTTTCGCTTTTTGCCTTTTTCCTTTTTGGACTTTTAGACTCTTGGGGGCGTCTGAGACGGCTGATCGTGAACATATATGTTCACGCGATGTTCGCGAACATGTTCACGATCAAATTGAACAAAACTTTTGGCCTATTTTGATCGCGAATCTACGGTCGTGAACCGCCGAACCAAGAACATGAACTGAACATAACCGAACATCCGAAAATGGCATGAACCCGAACTTGAACACGTGTGTTCATGAACTGTTCATGAACATGTTTACGATCAAAACATCAAATTAGCGATCACCGAACCCTGACAAAATTGAATATAGCCGAGTGACACTCACTGTATAAAAGGCTGAAAGTGAAACGCAAACGGACCCCATCGTCTGCTCCGCCGCCCGCGGGCGATTGACTTTCTCCTGGCGCTGGCGTGACACGCAGGTCTCAGACCTGACCGTTCACGGCCGAGGCCGAGGCCGAGGCCGAGGCCGAGGGGAGGACTCTGACTGGCCATGCCCATCGCGCATCGGCATCGCATGGCCGTGGGCCCGTCGCGTGGCCGAGGCCGAGGCGAGGCCGAGGCGAGACGATGCGATGACGTGAGGGTGCGGGTGAGCGCTTTTATATCCTTTTCCTTTACAGTATAGAGCTCTACTGTCACTGCTTTGTGCTTACATCTTACATGTACCTCTGCTCCTTATGATTTGGAACCAGACCAAATACCTCTGACCTTTATCGTCTTGGCATCAAGTAAATTACCTTACTTACTTATGAGATGTTCACGGTTTCTGCTGGAGGTGGCACCTCCATTTCCAGGTCTGGTGTCATCATTGAAACGGTCGGTCCAGATCCCCGGAGAGTACGATCGCGTGACAGTGATCAGTTCAACCTCTTCTAGAGAGACCTGGAGGTGAATTCACCTCCAGGTCCTCGGTTCAACCTGGAGGTAACCTCGAGGTGATATGGAGATGGTTCATCTCGAGGTCTGCGAAATATTCCCTGACACATGGGCGGACGACGTGGCGTGACCTGGAGCCTAACGTAATACAACTTTTTCGCCAGACCTGGAGGTAACCTCGAGGTGAACCGAAAAACCGGGGGGCGTCTTTCGCTTTTTCGGTTCACCTCCAGGTCTTTTCGTCAGCCATCGTCAGCCACCCGCGATGGTCACGCGTTCGTCGCGAACCGATTCCAGAAAATCCCAGATCCGAAAAAATTCAAACGCGCAACTCGTTGCGTACAGCTCTCGCCAGTTGAACGCCAGCTCTCGCCAGTTGAAAAGTCTGTGCTCAACAGTTACAGTTCTGCAGAGATTATTTGAATATGGCCGAAATTTTGGCAGCCTTGAGAAACAAATATTATTCCATGTCCGAACGTTTGCGTGAGAATCCCGATGATGCCGAAGCCACCGAATTCCTAGGCTCCTTCGATCGGACATGGTTGACCGACAAGCCCATACAACCCACACAACCCGATGCCACTCAAGAGACCATCCCTTCCCTTGCCAAAGAACCCATTCTCACTCAATCCTCCCAACCCTCTCTGTGCCCGGAGGCACAGCGTGAGCCGATATGCCTATGCGTCCGCATGTGTGTCATCGGGAGTAATCTGGGATTGGCACGATGACAGTGAAATTGGGCTTGAAATCACGATGAGAATGAGTACCAGATGTCCGGGGTATGACGGTATGACAGTATGACACTATGACACTATAGTAGTATGACAGTACTGTGGGGGGTGCCATCGTGGCACTCAGTCAGACCCTCGAAGAATGGTCAGATTCGCATTGGGGTTGAAAAGACAATGAAATCGAATATCAGATGTCGGGGCTATGACAGTATGACAGTATGACAGTATGACAGTACAGTAGTATGACAGTACTGTGTGGCAGTCATCGTGTCAGTCTGTCGATATAACATCTGAATCGAGAATGACGAATCGGAATTAGAAATGAGATCGGATCGGGAATTGAACGTTGAGCCGAAGTGTGACATCGGCTGCCGGGTGGTTGACCCTGCAACCTGAGTGACGAGTGAATAAGTAGAGCACTTGAGAAGTGTTTAGCCTTCAGAACTCGGAACCGAATTATCGTTTGTACCTCAATCTGGCCCTGATCCAGTATATTATAAAATCCGAATTGTGTACCTTTGCACGTTCAATCAAAGACATTATTCCGAGCATCTGTCGTACTGCCCACGGGCACATTTGGTATCAATAGCGTTACTTTGAACGTTTCCACGCGTTCAGCCACGGCGTTCACGTAACTTTCGTTATACTGCGGGGGGAGACCTGTACTTTTGGGACACTGGGCGCAACTTTTACGTCAGAAAAGTCATTTTTTTTCAGAGAAGGAATCCATATACCGTTCCCAAAAGTCACGAAACATCAATATAACGTTCCCTTAACAGTGGGGGCTCAACCAGGCTCAGAAAAGTCAAGATTGGTTTTCCGATCTTAAACTCAAAGTCTGCCCGAGGCTACAAACGACCGTCAGAGAGCACCCTAAAGGGTTTCCCCGGTCTACAGTAGCCAGGAAAACCCCATAACTCACTTTCCAGAGCCTTAAAAAGGCCAAAAACAGCCAAAAACAGCCCAAAACAGCCGTTTTAGCCCGTTTTCAGCCTACCCCAAAACCTTCCCCAGCAGCCCCCGCCACCAAAAACCCCTTCCCCAGACCCCATAGGACAGCCCAGAACCCCCCAATACCGCCCTCACGGCCATCGGTAGTGGGGAAAGCCCCTCCAAATAGCGCTTTCAGCAGTCTCTGGACAGCTCCTCTGGCACTTTCTGGTACCCTCCAGCAGCACTTTGGCTGGAGTATTTTGGGACATACGGAGCACAGCTATCTTCTGGAGCCTTACTGAGCCTCTTGGTTGGACCTGACACACTTTCCCTTGCAGTTGCTTGACTCCTGTCCGCGCATCTTAGCACTTGAAAATCGTGTCGCGGAGCCCTGGCGAAATTTTGAATTCGCTGGTGCATGTCAGTTCCTCCACAAGAATACAGGAGAGCGTGGTGGAAGCAGGGTCCTCTGAAGTGGGTATTTCCTCCAGATCCTACCTACCCACCAGCAGGCGCCTTCGACCAGAGCGGCCCTCCTTCCCCCTCTTCCTCTGACGACGAAGTGGAGGACAGCAGCTGAGCGCCTGGATAGCGTCACCCTGGCTATTCCACCCGCACACTACGACCGCGAGTGGCATCAGCAGGGGAACTACTTCTTCAATTACCCGGCTGACCAAGATCTAGCAATCTATCCCGCGCTTCCTGGTGCATTTCCAATAGCTGTGATTGACGGCGTTCCTCCATCTCCAGATATTAGCCCCCCTTCGTCTCCTCCTCCTTCGCCCCCAGAAAGCGACATCGAAGAGTAAATAAAAGGCGAGCAGACTCTACCCTCTGCTCACCTGTGGCTTTTGCCACACCCAGCTCTCGATTTGATCAGCTCAACAGTTAGCATGTCGCAGCACACTTCAGAGTCGGTATGTAGCACGGCTAGGTGGGCCCGGATTGCATAATCGATGAAAATGACATTTAGAAGTCGCAAGAAGTTTCAAGAAGTACTTAGTGGTTAAAAGAAATCATCTAGAGGCAATATTTTATATTTTTGATAATTGTAGTGGCCACAGGGCTGCTTACAGGTCGCGGACGGGCTGCCGTACATACATTGCATATCTTGCGGGCGCGTGAGATATGCAAATGATACGGGGAAGTTATTAGAAGTTGTGAGAACGAAGTATCTAGAAGTCATCCGTAGGCAATGAGAAGCAAAATTTCACATCGGGACATATTCACGGGGTGCTGGGGAGCTAATTTCGTCTGTAAACAGACTGCAAAACAGAAAATGCATGTCTCGTGGGCGCGTGAGATATGCAAATGATACGGTGAAGTTATTAGAAGTTGTGAGAAGTATCTAGAAGTTATTACTAGGCATCGAGAAGTGATATTTCACATCGGGTCACATTCGCGGGGCGTTGGGGAGCTAATTTCGTCTGTAAGCTGACTGCAAAACAGAAAATGCATGTCTCGTGGGCGCGTGAGATATGCAAATGATACGGTGAAGTTATTACAAGTTGTGAGAAGTATCTAGAAGTTATTACTAGGCATCGAGAAGTGATATTTCACATCGGGTCACATTCACGGGGCGTTGGGGGGCTAATTTCGTCTGTAAACTGACTACAACATACTTTTACTTTGCCCTAATGATACGCATATTATTGCAGTTGCAGGAGTTGGGGCACTAGCAGTTGCCGGGTGGCGGGTGCTAAAGCTACAAGCGCATGCCCTACGGGGGCATCGCCTACATTCCTAGGAGTTCACCGCCTATCTATCGCGGCATGCTAAACTGTAACTCCTCTATCGAGACGCCCGAGGCCCTACCGAAGTCAGAGGTGGCATTCAATGGCGTGGGCTGCGGCTGCTGGAGCTGCTGGAGCTGCTGGAGCTGTTGGAGCTGCTGGAGCTGCTGGAGTTGCTGCAGCTGTCGGGCCTGTGGTTGCTGAAGGAGCATGGGCTGGGACTGCTGCATTGGCATTTGCAAAGTCTGGGGAGGTTGCAGGAGAAGGGGTTGCAGCTGCTGGGTCTGCTGGAGCTGCTGGAGCTGCTGCAACTGCTGGAGCTGCTGGAGCTGTTGCAGCTGCTGGGGCTGCTGGAGCTGCTGGAGCTGTTGCAACTGCTGGGGCTGCTGGAGCTGCTGGAGCTGTTGCAGCTGCTGGGGCTGCTGGAGCTGCTGGAGCTGCTGCAACTGCTGGAGCTGCTGGAGCTGCTGGAGCTGTTGCAGCTGCTGGGGCTGCTGGAGCTGCTGGAGCTGTTGCAACTGCTGGGGCTGCTGGAGCTGCTGGAGCTGTTGCAACTGCTGGGGCTGCTGGAGCTGCTGGAGCTGCTGCAGCTGCTGGAGCTGCTGGAGCTGCTGCAACTGCTGCAACTGCTGCAACTGCTGCGTCTGGGGTTGCTGGAGCAAGAAGGGCTGGGGTTGCAGCGGTTGGAAGGCTTGCGGCAACAACGGAGGCTGGGACGCATCCTGTCCTACTTGGAGCATCGGCACCGCCTGAGGCTCCGCCTGAGGTTGCTGCTGAGGGCTTTGCTGCTGGGGGGGGAGGGTAGGTGGTGCCTCCGCTGTCGGCGCGCTGGGCGCATCTTCCCCTGGGCTTGCCATGAAGTCCGCCACTTGGCGCTCCAAGGCCCGCTGCTGGCGTTCCTCAGACAGCTTCAGCTGCTGGGTGAAGTGCGCCTCCTGCTGCTTCAGCATCTTCTGGCTCGCCTCCTCCTGCCTCGCTAACACCGCCGTTAGCTCCTCCACCGTGATTCCCCTCACCGGTGGGGCCGCCTCGGTAACCTCCGACAGAGCGACAAGCGGTTGAGGGGGGGCCACCGTGCGGGTTGACGGCGCCGGCGCCGCGCCCCTCGTTGACGCACGCCCCGAGGCCGGCATGCTTCCGCTGCCAGCAGAGGATCTCCCCCTTTTTTGACCCTTTGCTGAAGTTTGCGGGCCACCGCCACCCGAGCTCAAGCCCCTACCAACCTTACCCGCCGGCTGCCGTATCCGCGGGAGGCTCGACCTCTCCGCCGGGTTTCCCTGGGAGTTGGCTCCCGCAAGTTGGCTCCTCAACTTCTTCCTCGGTGGGGTGCCGGCGGTATCCACGTCCTCGCCCTCGTCCTCCGCCGGGACGGCAATCGCCGACGCACCACCCTGCGGCTCTGCATTCGCATCCCCTCCCCGCGGCACGTCCACGAAGACGTAGTCATCTTGCGTGTAGTGCGGCGAGGAGAAGTTGTCACCCTGAAGATCCTTTGCCGTCAATTGCCTCACGATCGGAGGCAAAGAGACACCTGTGAAGAGCCCACAATCGGACGTCGAGCTTGTCAAAAAGAAATTGGGGGCTACCACTTAGACAAAAGCAATTTCACCGCAAGCATGCTCAGCACCCCCCGCAAGAGTACCGATTCACACAAACAAAGAGAATGCCGTACCGTTCTCCAAGGCGTAGTGCTTGTGCAGCTTGATGAGCTTCGGGAAGAAGATTCTCGCGCACTCGTACACAATGTCCGACCCCTCTTCAGGCTTGAAGTGGGCGGCACCACGGGCCTTATCCGTGCTCCCCTGGTTGAGCCGGTTCATCCTGAAGATGTGCGTAAGGTGCGGGGTGGCGTATCTGCCGTGGATTGGCCCACCGCATATGGTGAACCACCCACGGTCTTTCACGTGCAAGATCGTCCCCGCAATATACGCGCCCTTGTATACTTGCCCTTGGTGATACACGACGGATCCCCTCTCGAAACGCCCCTTGGACTTTTCCGTGTACCCCTCCTTCCCATGCACCCCATCCCCCGCCACGTACACCACCGGTGCTAACTGCGGCAGATAACGGTGATGCACCCAACGGGGATAAAAAGCAACACGTTGCTCCAACGTGGCCTTCGCCCACCCCGGCCAATCCGCGGCAGCGGGCGCCTTCACGACCACCTCCGCCGGTGCGGGCTCTCCCGCCGCGGGGCTCCCCGTGATTGGGGGCGGAGCGACGACCACCTCCGCCGGTGCGGGCTCTCCCGCCGCGGGGCTCCCCGTGATTGGGGGCGGAGCGACTACCACCTCCGCCGGTGCGGGCTCTCCCGCCGCGGGACCCTTTGTGATTGCGGCATCCTCCACCACCACCTCCGCAGGTGCGGGCTCTCCCGCCGCGGGGCTCCCCGTGATTGGGGGCGGAGCCAACACCACCTCCGCCGGTGCGGGCTATCCCGCCGCGGGACCCTTTGCGATTGCGGCATCCTCCACGACCACCTCCGCAGGTGCGGGCTCTCCCGCCGCGGGGCTCCCCGTGATTGGGGGCGGAGCCAACACCACCTCCGCCGGTGCGGGCTTTCCCGCCGCGGGACCCTTTGCGATTGTGGCATCCTCCACGACCACCTCCGCAGGTGCGGGCTCTCCCGCCGCGGGGCTCCCCGTGATTGGGGGCGGAGCCAACACCACCTCCGCCGGTGCGGGCTCTCCCGCCGCGAGAACCTCCGTGCTCGTGGGGGCGGGAGCGTCCGCGGGTTGCTCCGCTCCCCACGGCGCTTCCACATCCCCCTCACCAACCACGGGGGGTGTGGCCGCTTGAAGGGGCGGTGGCCATTGCTTGAGCGCGCCTTCCAGCAGCAGGGCGCCTACTTTTGAGAGCGGCAGTCCTTTCGCAGCGTCCTTCTCCGCTTGCGAGGTTGGGTAGACCGTGCGCTTCGCCATGCACTCCGGTCTACCACAATTGTTCACCTCCTCGATGCCTTTGCCTAGAAGGCAGACGTTGTGGTAGCTCGCACCGCAGTGCGAGCACTTGTGTACTCCACGTCCATCGTCTTCCTGGCAGATGAAGCAGCAGACTTCAGGTGCTGGCGGAGGGGGTGAGGGCGGAGGCAGCACGTCGAGCCCGCCTAATTCATACCACACCAAAACCATGCGCGTTTACACAAGCAGGGTTTCGGGCATTATCCATACGCATGACTATAGGCTCTACCAACATGTGATTCGAAAAGGTGCTCACCATCTTCTTGCCCTGTATAGCATCTATCGTATGCTATTGTCAGGGCATGATCGAAAGCATTCCAATCTAATGCTTTCCTCACGGCGGTCTTCGGACCTGGCAGCTCCCCCAGTCGTTTCGTCGCCTCCGTGTCGTGCATGTTCACGACAGGGGGCTCCGATCTTCCTCCGCCAGGCTCCTCCACGCATTCCTCGCGACCGCAGTTGAACAAATCTCTCTTTAGGCCTCTTGCCTCTTGACACTTAGGGTGGTAGCGAATCCCGCACACCTTGCATCGCGTAACGAAAGCCCCCTTTTGACAATAGCAGCACCTATCTTCTGCCAGTACATCTTTGCATTCGCCACACTGCACCGCCGGATACTGTTTATTCGCACAGCTAAAGTGAAAGCTCCTATTGCAAACCCTACAAGTCTGCGCTGGAATTAGTTTACTGTCGCATCCAACGACATGGCAGCGGTGGTACTCAGGGGCGTTTCGGGACACTCTCGACCCACGGGTTCTGGCGGGCGCGTTGTTTCCGCCTCGGTTTCTTGAGGTCATTGCAGTTTCCGAAGTGCTAGCTCTAAGAAGTGTTCTTCAAGAATGGCTTCCGCTCGCTTGCACCAACTGGGGCGCTGAGACGCAGTAACTGTGCATGCATGTGTGACGTCAGCTCAGTATAAATCGAGGACAAAACCGCCCAAGCATTTCTCGTACGTCGATGGATCCGGGATCGGATCCGACATACGAGAAAAGTTCATGCACGTTTGACGTCAGCTCAGTATAAATCGAGGACAAAACCGCCCAAGCATTTCTCGTACGTCGATGGATCGAGGATCGGATCCGACATACGAGAAAAGTTCATGCACGTGTGACGTCAGCTCGGTATAAATCGAGGACAAAACCGCCCAAGCATTTCTCGTACGTCGATGGATCTGGGATCGGATCCGACATACGAGAAATGTTCATGCACGTGTGACGTCAGCTCAGTATAAATCGAGGACAAAACCGCCCAAGCATTTCTCGTACGTCGATGGATCTGGGATCGGATCCGACATACGAGAAATGTGCATGCGCGTGTGACGTCAGCTCAGTATAAATCGAGGACAAAACAGCCCAAGCATTTCTCGTACGTCGATGGATCTGGGATCGGATCCGACATACGAGAAATGTGCATGCGCGTGTGACGTCAGCTCATTATAAATCGAGGACAAACCCGCCCAAGCATTTCTCGTACGTCGATGGATCTGGGATCGGATCCGACATACGAGAAATGTTCATGCACGTGTCACGTCAGCTCAGTATGAATCGAGGACAAAACCGCCCAAGCATTTCGTGGAAGTAAGTATGTGATAATGCTTGCAGAGAAAGACAAACTTGTATATATTACTATGGATATGCATACGCGATATGTCTTGGAATCGGAGCAAACGGTGTAGGAGGGCGCGAATATGGGTGGCAGCACGAAACGGCGCCCCAATCCCACAAGCTTTAACGGTATGAATATCTACACCCCGAAACGTGTGTACAAAAGACATGTGATTGTGCTGCTGTGAGACTTCGCGTCAAGGAAGGGTTTACGTGTGTCTTACTAGATTGTTTGGTGACAGGGACGCATATCGGGGAAGGGTTATTGAACGTCACGCTCGTGCGGGATCAACGATCGTGGCTATTTGGGGTGTTATGTACGACTCTCCACATTACGCTGCTTGCAGTGAGCGTTTTTTTGGCGTTGTGTGGCTCCGACGCTGCCTACAATCCGGGACCGAATTGGGATATTCCTCCCGTTCTTATAGACTTGTTACCCCTTCTCGTAGAGGTTGGAGATTCCGCTCGCATTATACCTCTTGGAGTGTGGCCCCTGAAAGATGATGATATGGATACGCTTGAGACGTTGGTGGGGAAGATAGATTTGTTGTGCGAGGCCTGGACATCAGCAAAAGGACAAGGTGATATTAATCACGCTCACTCAGAGGAGGTTTGTGACGATGTGGAAATGTCAGACGAGTTGGAAGGTGGGCATGAGGAAACTTACGAACGTCCTAGAGGTCAATTGCCGCAAGTAAGTGACGGTTTTGAGGAGTTGACGCGCGGGAATAAGGGTTGGTGGGTCGAGAAGATGCGAACGGCATTTGGGAGAAGCCCTCACCGCATTGCGGGTGCGGTGAGGGCGTATATCGAGTCCCTTCCGGCGGGCTTGAGTTCGAAGGTGCACAAGGAGTGCAATGCGGCATTGGTGTCGTTAGGTGACCGGCGCGAGGAGACAGTGAAGAATTGTGTTGTGGCGAATTTGAGGGACGCGTTATCACGCTTAGCACGACGAAACACACGTGCGAACGTTAGTCTAACGAGGGGGATAGCGGCTGCGGCATTTGGGAGCAACTTGGCCGAGGATAACTTGGTGCGTACGGCTTGCACGATGCTTGGTGTGCATCAACGCGTTGGAACGCTTGGGGTGGTCGGAAATTCAAACTTGAGGGAGGGGGCACACATGGGAACTGAGGAGAGAGGGCGTCGTGGCCTTTGGGAGGGCGTGATGCTTGCGGAACGGAGATTGTCTACCCGATGCTTGACAATGGCGACTTGTGCTCTTATTAGAGCTTTTTGGTTGCACCCGGACAACACTCGAGTTAGTCCTTGCAAAAAGGACGTCGTGTTGGCACGTGACCCCAACACCGGTGCTTTGAGAACACCGAGGGAGTTCGTGAGCAAACATTGGTTGGAAGCCTCTCAACTAGTAATATATAGGAGGTTTCAAGCCAAGTACCCCGCTCTCAAGATTGGGCAACGTTCCTTTGAGAAGCAAGGGGTGTGCAAGCCGCACAATGTTGTGCGGCTGCGAAGGAAGGACAACATATCTTGTTGTTGTAGGTACCACGAAGACATGAGAATGGTCCTTGAGGGCTTTGACAAGGCCCGAGAGGCGGTGCATTCACCATGTGCGTGCACTTCGGCGACATGTTGCCCACGGGTTCGAAGGACACCTGAGCATAGGCGAAAGGCGGTGGGGAACACGGGAATGGTTTGCACTATTGCAAAGGCGGGGAGGTCGACCTCAACTTTCGCCGAGAGCTTGTTGTGTCCGCGGGTGGGGGATAAGCATGCCATGGAGTGCTTGAGAGGGAGGTGCGAGAAGTGTGGCGGCTTGGCCAACTTCAAAGTGTGTGACAGTGAGGTGCAGCATGAGGCGCAAGTGCCGTGGTCTTGTTACGAGACTTGCGGCACAGGACAGATGGACGAGGATGGTAAGGAGATTCGGCGACTGCAGTTTGTGCAGAAGAAGACGAAGCTGGCCGCCTTGATCGCCAAGTTGCAGGCGCTGTTGCTGGGGCACGAGCCGGGGGCTTCGCCAAACTGTCAGTGCAAGGGGAACTTCTTAGTGAATAGCGCGACCGCAGGGCAACCGGAGGCATGGGCGTGGAAGAAGTTGGAAGGCTGCGGGGATTGCGCGTTTCTGCGGCCATATGCATATCACACTTTCATGGCATTACACCAGCAGCGGCAGTTTCAGACGTGCGTCAGGGATTTGCCACTGGGACATGCGGTGTTCTTGTTTGACTTCTCGGAGAATCATTCATTGAACATTCCTCGAGAAGTGCAAAGTCTGCATTGGGTGGTGAAGCAGGCGACCATATTAGTCTGCGTGGTGTGGAGACATGCGTGTATGGCCGTGGATGGGGTGGAATCAACCGCGGAGAACCCAGTGCTGGTGAAGGATTACGTGTACTTGTTGAGCGATGACCGGAAGCACGATCACCGCTTCATTCAGTACATGCGGGAGTTGATCATCAGAGACTACTTCATCGGGAGGGGGATCGCAAAGCCCTTGTTTATCCACGAGTGGGCAGATGGTTGTGCGGGACAAAATAAGTGCGCGGCAGGGTTTGCGGATGTGGCGAATAGCAAATACGAGTGGTCATTAGGTGTACCTTGCCAACGGAACTTCTTTGAGACGGCGCATGCCAAGGGGGAGCAGGATGGGGCGGGGGCGCATGTCAAGCACGCAGCGGCGGTGGCGGTCATATCAGAGGGTGACAAGTGGTATGCCCGCATCAATTGCGCTGCAGACCTGCATGCGTTCTGTTGCGAGAGATTGAGCCGACGTGCGGATAGCAGTTACGCCAAGGCAAGAGCGAGCTTCAATCAACGGTTTTTTTACTTGGTACCAGAGGACGCACTGCACGAGGAGGCGGGAGGATTGCATGCGGTGGATCACAATGCTGGTGCAGCATACCAGCAGGCGGTGGATGGGACGCAGCGCTTGCATTCTGTAAGGGGGGGGAGGGCGAGGGGAAGTTGATGGTACGTGAGCGTACATGCTATTGTGTGAATTGTTATGCGGAGTGTGTGCGCTCCATTCCGGACTCGGAGGGATGCTTGGAGACATCCCACGTGGATGCGTGGAGAGATGTGGAGTTGCGGCCGGCTACGGGCGCGGCCGCCGTGAGGATTCGCGGCATGGTGGAGGAGTATGCGGCGGGTGTGAGTGTAGCCGTGCGGCGTGGTAGCATCATGGCGGTGAAGAAGGATCCTACGGACGCATCACATGCCTACTACTTGGTGAAGGCGCTGTCTGGTGTCACGGAGGTCGGCGGGAGGATCCGCCGTGATGACTATAGACAGACATTTGCTCCTGGAGACTCGGTGATTTCGGGGAGATACTTTGAGTGGACGGATCCAAACGTGCGAGATACATACACCTTAGATACTAGCAAGAAGTGCTTGATTCCGTGTGAAGCCGTACTAGCATGTGATGTTCGCCTAGTTAAGAGGGGGGATGTGCACATGCTACCCCTGAGGGAGCATCAGCGGTTGTTGGCACTTCTGTGAGATTCTAGTGTTATGTAGATGTATATATTGTATATATTGTAGATACGGCCATGTTGCGGTGTATATTGTTATGACTTGTACATACTTGGAATAACTTCTCCGTATCACGTGCTACATCTCACGCACCCGCAATATATGCAATTTCTGCTTTGCAGCCCTTTTTACAGACGAAATTAGCTCCCCAGCACCCCGTGAATATGACCCGATGTGAAATTTCGCTTCTCATTGCCTAGGTATGACCTCTAAATACTTCTCACAACTTCTAATAACTTCACCGTATCACGTGCAACATCTCACGCGCCCACGAGACATGCATTTTCTGTTGTTGCAGTCAGTTTACAGACGAAATTAGCCCCCCAACGCCCCGTGAATGTGACCCGATGTGAAATATCACTTCTCGATGCCTAGTAATAACTTCTAGATACTTCTCACAACTTCTAATAACTTCACCGTATCATTTGCATATCTCACGCGCCCACGAGACATGCATTTTCTGTTTTGCAGTCAGTTTACAGACGAAATTAGCTCCCCAACGCCCCGCGAATGTGACCCGATGTGAAATATCACTTCTCGATGCCTAGTAATAACTTCTAGATACTTCTCACAACTTCTAATAACTTCACCGTATCATTTGCATATCTCACGCGCCCACGAGACATGCATTTTCTGTTTTGCAGTCAGTTTACAGACGAAATTAGCTCCCCAACGCCCCGCGAATGTGACCCGATGTGAAATATCACTTCTTGATGCCTAGTAATAACTTCTAGATACTTCTCACAACTTCTAATAACTTCACCGTATCATTTGCATATCTCACGCGCCCACGAGACATGCAATTTCTGCTTTGCAGTCTGTTTACAGACGAAATTAGCTCCCCAGCACCCCGTGAATATGTCCCGATGTGAAATATCACTGCTCGATGCCTAGTAATAACTTCTAGATACTTCTCACAACTTCTAATAACTTCACCGTATCATTTGCATATCTCACGCGCCCACGAGACATGCATATCCTGCTCCGCGGCCCATCTGCGACTTGTATAGCAGCCCTGTGGCCACAATAATTATCGAAAATGCAAAATATTGCATTCGGGTGATTTCTTATAACTTCTAACATGTTCTTGAAACTTCTTGCGACTTCTTAATGCCATTTTCATTGATTATGCAATTTATAGTGCAAGCCCGTCCACCTAGCCGTGCTACATGCCACGTCTTGCACATACAATTAAGCTCAATCTACTTTGCAGGCCTGGCATGGCAAACTCCTAGCCACTTTCAGGCGGTGGTACAACTAGTCCAGCACGAAGCATCTCTACAGGGCAGCCAAAAGTAAGCCGTGAAGCCTCTGCAATATCATGCGTGGAAGAAATTGAGGGGCTGTCGGTGTCGAAAACGTCGATTGAGGCCTCCGCCTCGTCGTCAAACGAGTAGGGCGGAAGTGAGTAAGGCGGTGAAGCAGGCACGGGTGGATCCAGATCCTCAAGAGCTGGCGGTAGCGGCACCATCGACGGGGTTGCGCTCGAATCCTTGCCGAGTCTGCCGATACCGGATCTGCTTCCGCGGTGGTATGGCAGCCGGCACCGCATCACTCCCTGTGTCGGCCGGCATGTCGCCGAACGAGTCCATCGGAGCACCACCGAGTGCTTGGCCGGTGAGGGGTGCTGCCGTCGCACACAGGCAGAACAATGCCGCAATGCAGATGTGAATTAATGCCGTGCGGAAGGAGGGTGGTAGAGCACCACCTCGGCACACGCCGTGGCATGGCACCACCGACCGTCGAGCATCAGCGACAGCCTCGGAGGCGTCCTCCTCGTCGCTCCCGCTGTCGTGCAGCAAATTGTTGTTGTCAACATCGTCGTCGATCATCCAGGCATGTTTGAGGTGAAGTTCCTCATGTTGAACCGCAAGCGGTCCTCTGGCGATGATGTCCGCGAAGGTCTGGTTGTCGAAATGCACCGTGTCGGCAGCGGGGTAGACGCGGTCGTCCGCAGTGACGTCCGTGCCATCGTCGCTCAACGGCGGCAGCGGTGGCGTCTCCGTCGTGCCCACATATGCCCCGTCGATCTTCACGGTGGCGAAGGAAGACGCCGGAACGCCGTCCGACCACCGACATGGAAGCCATCCATGGAAGTATCCACGGGCTTGCAGTTAGCAGCATACTTACCGAGTGCTGAAGGCGCACCACGGACGGTGATGCCGAAGGAATACGGCGAAAGCTCGTCGCACATCCCCGGCTCGCCCCCGCCAAGAAGCAACGCGCGTTGAATCTCTCGTAGTCGTCGTTCTCCATGGCGCACTGAAACTGCTCCGCATAGTGGTCGTTCTCGAAGTCGGACACGTTGAAGTTGCGGGAGCCGAATTCCCGCTTGTTCGCTGCCTTCCCGCCGTTCGGGCAGTCGCGGTGCCAGTGTCGCGCTGACTCCAACGCACATGATTTGTGTCGTTGGCACAGAAGGGAATGAACTCACCGGTGCTCTTGTGGAAGGCCACGCGCTTCTTGTGCTCGGTCTGGCTCCAGTTGCCACCGACAGCCAGGTCTTTCGCCGCGAAACGTTTCATCATGCGCGGCTTTACTCCCCGCGGCGTGAAACCCTTCGTGTCGTCCATGCGGTCGGATAGGGTCTTCACCTGCCTCAGGCTTGAGGTCGAGGATAATCGAAGTAAGGTCGGCGATAGCGGGCTGCTCCTCGGGGTCCTCGGTGAGCTTCGCTGCGGAGAAGCCGCTCGTCACGCCGGCTTTGACGTTGCTCGCGTAGCATTGCCGCGTCCAGAGTTGAATCGTGTTGAGGTCAACGGCCGCCCGCTGGTCGGTGAGCATAAGGCGGTTGACGACGGCCGCGTAGAAGAGCTTGTCCAGGGCGTCGATGTACAAGCCCTTGAGCTCCTCGTTGTCGAGCGTGTTCTTCCGCTTCCGCTTCCGTGAACTCGCTGAAGCCAGAGCCGCGTTGAAGTTGATGATGTCCGCATGCGGGTCGACGTTGGCCAAGAAGCGGACACGAAGAAGCTCGTGCGTTCCCTGAAAATAAGGTGTACCAGCATCAAGCAACATGCGCGCCGTTTCCA
The DNA here is from genome assembly GCA_001247695.2 of Cymbomonas tetramitiformis. NCBI lineage: Eukaryota > Viridiplantae > Chlorophyta > Pyramimonadophyceae > Pyramimonadales > Pyramimonadaceae > Cymbomonas > Cymbomonas tetramitiformis. The sequence continues at coordinate 5,084 of LGRX02027643.1, read as the reverse complement.
GCAGAACACGCTTACCATCATGCGGGTTCGCCTCGGCTGAAGCCTCCAGCCAGTCTGTCGCGGGTGACGTGAGGTCGAAAATCAGCTCGAGGGTGGAGAAGAGCAACTTGTTCGCATCGGCTCGGACTGAAATGGTGACGTCCTCGAGGTCGAAAAGTGTGGCAAACAAGTATTCTCGTTCACGAAGGCCTCCTTAATCGTCGGGACCAACTTGGCGAAGAGCACAGCCGCATTGGTATCGTTCCCGCCGAAACGGGCATGTTTCTCTGGAAAACATTTACAGATCACGTGCTTCGCCACAGACTCGTCGAAACGGTCTCGCGCCAAAGAGTTCGCCGTAGCCACGAAAACCGCTGTCGTAGAATTTGCCACCGGCGTGGCCGTCGCAGCCGGTGTGTTGGGCGTGAGCGCATGCCGCGTCGCAGCATCGTCGAAATTTGTCGCTAATGAACGCCGTCGAGGCGTCGTACTTGCTGTCGATCTAGTAGCAACCATGATAAAAGAGTCTATATGGGTGGAGTGAGGGGGATAGGGGACGGAATCGAGCTACGGTGGCGGCCACAGGTCAAGACGGGTCGTCGAAGAATGTCGAAAAGGTGAAGGCGTCAATTCGTGTACTGCTTCGTGTAGGATTCAATAGCCTCGCGAAGAAATTGCGGTGTGTATACGACGCAATAAATCCATGCCAAGTCAACGACAATGCAGCGCAAAAGAAATGCGCCTCGGTGCCACAGCTCCGCATGCGCCCAATCAACCAATAAACGTCCGTAATCAGACCATATCGTCCGCGCGCTCAACTCCTAGCGGAATCCCTCACTCCACCCCAAGCGTCGTCGTTTAGTTAACCATGGCTAAGTCGCAGTGTCTGAAAAATGGGTCCAAACCTGCTAGATATAACACTTAGACATAATACAGGGATATACCTACAGAATGCAGTTTCTCATGATGGTAATAGAATACGTTAAGTTGGCCGTTAAGTGAGGAACCGGTTTTAGGGTTCAGGCTTGGTGACGGTCATACACCCTACTGTAGAGATTGACAGATGACAGATTCGTGTGTCACAGTGCTACGTCCAGCAGTGCTTACATCCAATCTGGATTAAAATGAAGTGTATACAGCAGCCACGCTAGATTAAAATGAAGTGTCTACACCCAACATGGATTAAAATGAAGTGTCTACACCGTATCTGGATTAAAATGAAGTGTCTACACCCAATCTGGATTAAAATGAAATGTCTAACCCAATCTAGACTTATCCCATATTACAAATCTACAAAAGTTTTACTACAAGTTGGGCCCAGGGGGATTTAGTTGGCTATATGCACCGGGCCCAAGAGACATTAGTTTGATATATGCACCGACATGCATGCATCAAAGGCATATTATTCAATTGCATCAACAATATGTACCTTATTAGTATTCGAAAACCTTCCAATTCGTATACGGCGGTGTGCACATTCTCAACATTGTCACGTAATAGAGGAATGCGGGGATGTGCTAGGGGTCATAAGTACATCTCAGCCGTTCAAATGGTAGATTGTACTTCTACCTTGTTGAGCATCAGCTCAATGGAGTTGGATACGGAAGGGAACCCCAGAACCATTGACTGCGTATGACGGAGATACTGCCAGTAAGTTGAAGCGTCCTGGTAGGATATTATTGTCACCATGACGTTAGGAGCGCTACGCCGGTGGGAGCGTAAGAGAGGTGGTGGATGGTTTCTGGAAGACGCCACTAGAGCGAAATAGCCAATAGCGACATTCTCACTTCCCATAAATGGCGCCTATATTGCCAAAATGGGGACCGATGATTATCGCGGAATTCTCTACAGTCGTCCGAAGAAAGCGACGCCTACAACTCGTGACAATTCTGATGAAGGAGCTATAGCCTGCAGTAATGGCAATCTGTCATATACAGATGACGCTGACGACATCGGTGCTGCTGACATCAAGAATACCACTGGCGAGGCAAGCCCGGAATGGGAGTATGGCATCCCAATCGAGCATGCCTCTAAGGATGACGTCAACGAGTTCGATGATATGGTAGCCGGCGATCCGGATGAACAAGCCGAGGCTCGTGAGAAGAAGAGACAGGGCCTACAACTGATCATATGGATGCGATTGATGAACCCACATGGCTGCCAAAGGGCGCATCACTGGTGCTTGTTCAGAATGACGACCAGCCATTCCATGGACAGAGACCTGTGGCTGACTTTAGTTGTCCTCGAAAACCGTATCTGAGCCGAAAGGCCAATCTGACAAGTGTGGACATATCGACAGTGATACGAAGCAGAATTGGCCCCTCGAAGAAAAAGGGCACGAGGCAACTAGATAAGCTTGAGGTGCTGATCCCCTGATGTGCTTGAATGTGCTGATCCCCTGATTAGGACTTGTGTAGGTGGCAGAGCGTGATTGATGCTAACCTAGAAATACTAGATTCATCAGAGATTTGGGAGGCGCGCCCTAAAAGTATAAGATATGGATTGTAGCGCAGAGGAGACCGTTCTAGCTTAAAGCAATTTTTTGGAAGAGCTCTGTCTCACCCTGTGAAAATACTAGTGTATCTTTCCCGACATAAATATATTGCAATTGTCCTACTGTAGCGAATTGTAGCCTTGTTCAGGGGATCTTGCACACTCATAGCCTAGGAGGAATTAGGGCCCCTAAATGCAGGTACACATAACCTGGTTACATCAAGAGATAATCTTCAGCACAGACAAGGAACAACAAAATAAATCGATAACCAAATTTGTCTCAATGACATTAATAATTACTTCAGTGGTATTGCAATGCTACTTTTGTTGGAGGTATGCGGCGCGTGGTCGATGCTTATTTGTGTATTCATTCGTCGAAGCATCCAACATATGGATGCATGCTGCATACCCGTTAGAAGGCACTGACTAACGGTTTCCTATTACAACAAACTGAGAGGCCACATGATACAAAGCGCTGCCTGCGTCAATTGCATGTGTGGAAGATCCCACTCGTGGCCAATTAGTGGCTTCCTTGCTTCCATATGGCAACCACACGTTACAAAGGCTGAGCCCCGTCCTTCATCCATTCCCATCGCTTACATCAAATGTTGCAGTCGGCACCTCCTTACAGCAATTCTGGTACTTAGCGCAAGAGCCTGACCGCAGATGCAAAGAATGCTGAACCACCTATCTTTCCCTGATGCGCCTTTTCTCCAGTCAACAGATGACCAGGAGACCACCTCGTCTCCATGTCAGAGGCTGTGTCGCTAACATGTGTGGGCGTATGGGTTGCACAAACCCTTTAATTTGTAGAGATATATCCATCGCACCAATTAGGTAATTGCATATGAGCTAATCTCCCGCTACATCTCCGCAGCAATCAACACCCCTCTCTGTACCTAGTGCAAGCGCGTCAACTCTTCCACGCGCTTTGAGATCTCCTCCACAGACATATCCATTAATCGCGCCACCTGAGCACACAGAGAGCCCCTTTTCATGGGTAGAATCCAAAGAGTCACCAAAAGCAAGCCAACGGCACCGGACAGGAACCCCGAGCACATGGAGGGCGCAGGGGGGAGCTGAGGCACGTAGGCTACAAGGTGGGGGTGGGCTAGAGCATGAAGGCTGCTTGGTAACTAGAGAGTAGGGGTCATCTGAGGGGGGGCTGGATCATGAAGGTCACATGGGAGGTGAAGCATGGAAGTGGCTGGAACATGGAGGGCACATGGTGGAAGGAAGGGGGAGGTGAAGGCTGGGGGCATGGAGGGCACATGGTGGGTTGGAAAGGGAGGTGCAGGCTGGTGGTGGAGCATGGAGGGCACATGGTGGGTTGGAGCATGAGGGAGGTGAAGGCTGGGGGTGAGCATGGAGGGCACATGGTGGGTTGGAACGGGGGAGGTGAAGGCTGGGGGGTGGAGCATGGAGGGCACATGGTGGGACGGGCTGGAGTGCGGAGAGAACAGAGGAGGGGCTGAAGCATGGAGAGGCTGCCAGGGGGCGGGCTGGCGCATGGAGGCTGCACGGCGGGCGAAGCGCTGACGGCACACCTCATCCTGGCTGTCCTGCTTCAGGTCCAGGAAGTGCTCGATGAGGTCCCCGTCGATGAAGTTAGAGCTTTCGACTGTTCTTCTCTCATTGCTGCATCTCAGCCACTCCTCTCCAGCCGTCACCTCCTCAGCGTCCACAAAGACGGGATCCCTTCAAGCGGGCGAGCCAACCAAAATGTGGCTGGCTCGGGTATGCACCGCAAGAGATCTCCGAAAAGCTGAGCTCGTGGGCGCCCGCTCCGGCCAAGAGTGAGAGGATCAGATGTTGCCCGCACCCACTCAATGAGCGATGCGAGTGATCAGCCGGGGGAGGGCCCAGGCATTCCCCATGGGGCAGGCACCTGCGGCAGCGCTGCGGACAACTGTGCGACGTGCGGCATGGAATCTACCAATCGTGTACAACGGACACCCGCGATCCGCACCTCCGAGGGGGTCCCACGGACTACAGAGAACATCACACACGATTTGAGAACGACCGTGCTGGGGTCCACTTTTGGAGGGCGGTTTCCACTTTGTTTTGTTCACCTGAAGGAGCGCCACTCATCATGGAGGAAGCCCCCGGTGCCCTTCACCACCTTGTTGAGGCTCTTCTGGAGGCTGTTCAGCATAGTGAACTGCGCGTAGGGCAGGCTGGCCAGCACCCCGATCACGCCATTCACGGTGCCAAAGATCAAGGTGGGGATCTGTGCCGCCTCGCTGTCAGGCAGGCACATCACAAGTGAGCCATGCCGGAATCGGTTGACGAACTCCCCCAGATGGTACTCTCCAACAGTCTGCGCAGTTGCCCCACCATCCCTCGCCTCAGCATCCCGCCTTAACCACTCCCTACACTCCCGCCTCAGTCACTCCCTACACTCCCGCCTCAGTCACCTTCCACACTCCAGGCTAAGTCAATCCATATATTCCCAACTCAGTCGCCCCTTACACCCCCACCTCAGCCTAACCCATACGCTCCTGACGCAGCCTCACCGAGCCTGGCAGCGCCCTGGTGCTCGCACACACCAGTCACCACGAGAGCGCCTCGCGGGCCGGCCTCGCACACACCAGTCACTACCAAAGCGGTTC
>LGRX02027642.1:0-29515 GCA_001247695.2 Cymbomonas tetramitiformis | reverse complement strand
GTGTAGGCCCAGCGATAGCGGCGTTGCCAGTGGGCACCCTGGTGGAGGTATATTGGCCAGGTGAGCGCAGCTGGTATGGTGGACGGTTAGGGGGGGGGGCATCTGTGGAGGGGGCGACGGTGATTGAGTACCTTGATGGGAACCCGGAGAGAGAGGAGGTGTTCCTGGAGGACAGGCCGAGAGGCCCGGGTGATCATGACGGTTTCCTGTCCAGGCGGGGTGGTGGGCGGCGCGTCGGGGTGAAGACGGTTGGTGGCTGGAGCAGGGAGGCGGAGAAGGGCTTGCTTATGGGTTGGCGGCGGTTGCCTCGGGGGGATGTGGGCGCGGGTGCGGGTGGCGAAACTGAGGGGGTCAGCGGGGAGGACGGGGCCGGAGTGGATGGTCTGGCGGGTGGGATGGCAGTGAGCAGCGGAGAGGGCGTGGAGGGCCCTCATCTGTCACTTCGATTGGAACTGTCGGGGCGTTCGGCTGGGGTTAGCGTTGATCTTGGGAGTGGTGCTGTAGCGGTGGGACAGTCGGGTGGTGAGGAGGCCGTGGGGGTGGCGGGTGAGGGTGTCCACGGGGTAAGGTTAGGGACGAGGACGGTGGGGGCAGAGCGCGGGGCTGATGTGGCGGGTGAGGGAGGGGCTGTGGAGCCACTGAGACCGTTGGGGGGTGCCTCGGGAGGGACTAGTGGGTCGGCGCAGCTCGAGGGAAGTGGCGGGCGGAAGGGGGCAGGACAGCGGGTGGGGAATGTGGTCTGCTCGGTGCCGGGGTGCTCAGTGGGGGCCCTAGGAAGCAGACGAGCCCTGACGGAGCATTTTCGGCGGAGCCATCCTGACGCATCGGGGCTTCTGCTGTCTGCGGCGAGGCTCACGCGGTGCCCTGAGCAGAGCTGTGGACATATCCTCTCGGAGACTGGATTGCGGCAGCATCAAGGTCGGGGTGGGGGCTGTCTGGCTAGTTATGCTCAGCGTTGTGCGCCGGCTCAGGGGGGAGGCGGCAGTGGGGGCCGGGGCAATCCACGGGCGGCGGGGCGGGCGCAGGGGCAGCACGGAGGCGAGAGCTTGGTGGGGGACCCGGATGGGCTTGGAGAGGCGGGGTGGACATGGCTGCGAGGACTGAGTGTCGACGAGTGTGCTGTGAGCGACTTCCCTTCCCTGATGGTGCCGAAGAAGTTGTGGGGACTGTTCACCGAGTGTGTGATGGTCGCGCTTCGGAGGATGCGGGTGGACACAGAGGACGTCGAGGCCTACAAGCTGTTCTTTGTACTCCCGCGCCTGGTTCTTCAGCCGGTCCAGCAGGGGGTGAAGCAGGGTGTGGCCCAGGTCATTAAGGAGTGATGCGCCCGCTTCCTGCGCGGCAAGTGGGAGGGGCTGCATGTGGAGGTGCCGGGGGATCCTCGAGCTGTGGCCGAGGCGGATGAGGAACGGGTGCTGCGAGATGTTGTGCGGTTGGTGAAGGCGGGGCAGCTGGGAAAGGCAGCAAAGAGGCTGGAGTTGGCCAAGTTGGCACCAGCGACGGAGGAGACGTTGCTGAAGCTGGAGCGGTTGCACCCGGCTGGGACAGGTAGGAGGCACGATGTGGGAGAGGATCGCCGGCGGGTGCTTCGGGGGCAGGCGCTTGAGCTGGATGAGAAGACATTCGATGATGTAATGCGTAACCTGCCGCGGGCCTCGGGACCGGGCAGCTCTCAGTGGCGCTGGGAGCATATGTGGGCGGTCCATGTCTCTGGTGGGCGAGATGCACTGTTGAAGGTGTGCAACCATCTGGCGGCAGGTCGGGCCCCGGCGGGGGTTCGGGAGTGGTTGGCAGGCGCTAGGTTAGTGGCGTTGCTGAAGGACGATCTCGGCGTTAACGTCCGGCCCATCGCGTGTGACGAAGTTCTCCGGAAGCTAGTGGCGAAGGTCATATGCAGGCAGCGTGCGAAGGCCCTTAGGGCTCGATTTTGTGGGCGTTGACAAGATGATGAGCATGGTGGACTGCGGGCGGCCCAGATTGGGGTTGCGGTGAAGGGAGGGGCGGACCTGGGGGTCCACACTGTTCAGGCGGCCCTGGACCGGCACCCGGAATGGGTCTGTGTCAAGGCAGATGCCATGAATGCCTTCAATGCGGTGCACCGTGAGGCAATGTTTGAGGCTATCGAGCGGGACTTCCCGGAGCTGTGGGCATGGATGGACCTTTGTTATGGGGTGGATGCGAACCTGGGGTTTTGGCTAGGGGGCGTTGATGGCTCGGTGATGCGATTTGTCAAGTCGAAGGAGGGCACGCAGCAGGGGGACCCCCTGGGGCCACTTTACTTGGCTGCCCCGTTGCAGGTGGTGCTGGAGCGGGTTCAGGAGGGACACCCTAGCGTGGTCATCTTTGCCTACTTGGATGACGCTTTCTTCTTGGGCCCTCCGGTTGAAGCGGCGCTTGCGTATGAGACTTATATGGAGGAGACAGTGACGATTGGCCTGGATATTCAGCCGGTGAAGTCAGCGGCTTTCTCGCCTGAGGGGGACGCCAGTTGCTTCGAGGCCGGGATGCCGGGTGCACGGGGGGAGCTGGACTTCATCGATGTCTTGGGGGTGCCGGTGGGGAAGGCAGAGGCGGTCAGTGTGGAGATGTTGAAGAAGGTGGAGGAGTTATGTGGCATCCTGCCCCTCTTGAACAAGCTTGGGCATGCGCAGGCCCAGGGGCTCCTGCTTCGATTCTGTGCCCACCCGAGGCTGGGGTTCTGGCTGCGAGGTGTGCCGCCGGAGATGATGCGGGAGGCGGCTGAGGAGCATGACAGGAGGATGCAGGGGGCGTTGCGGGACTTGCTGCCTGGCGGTGGATTGGCGTGGCATTCCTGTGAGTTTGCCACCCTCCCGCATGGGATGGGCCTGACTAAGGCGGCGAGGGTGAGCAGTGCGGCCTGGCTTGGTGGGTTTGCTCAAGTCTGGGAGGATATGCGGGAACTCTTTCCAACAGTGACGGCAGGGACCGAGGACCTCGGGGCTGAGAGCGACGTGCCTTATGTTAATTCTTTGCAAGCGGCCATGCAGAAGGTGTCGGAGGCGATGGAGGTGATTGGAAAGGCGAGGGGAGCAAATGAGCATTTGCCACCACAAGTGCCTAAGGCGGACAACGTCAAGAAGTTGAGTGATTACAGCAGGTCTCAAAAACGTGCCCAACGGGTCTATGCTGCTGTCCTCCACTCTGCGGATTGGCTTTGGCTGGCTGGGCACGTGGGGGCGGCTCCCCTGGCTTTTCTCGGTAACCTTCAACAGCATTGGGCCTGCTTTTGAGGGGTGTTCCATGCTGCCCAACCCTGGAGCTCAGTTCGGCGGAATACCGGGTGGCCCTGCGACACATTCTTCATGCGGAGCAGCCCCTCCTTGGCCAAGTGGAGGAGTGCCCCGATTGTGGAGGAGAGCGGGATCCCACCGGGACACACGTACTGGCATGCCGGGGAGTGGGGGCTGGGGAGGAAATTGGTACAGTGCACTCGCGTTAATAAGAATCAACCAGTTTCGATCCAGCGGCTGTCGACCTCATTCTTAATCGATGGTTTTGCGATAGAACCAGCGTCCAGCGGATTCACTACATTCTTATCGAACGATCTCGCAAGCGCCGCGGGATTCTTATATATCGAGGATGTCCTCGCTGCCATATTCTTAATTATATCGGCGGATTCTTAAATTTCCCGACTTGTCGCTTTTTTGTTTTTCGCGGAGTTCCACAAATGTGAATATCGATATGTGCGCGGCTCCTCAAATGTACTCTCTATTTGCTCAAGTGTATATACATATTTACAAATAGCTATACATATATCGATATATCCGTATATGAGCAGATTGTAGATGTAGCCCCTTGACATTCTTGGATCGACCAGGTGCAGCCATAGCGGAATTTCTTATTTTTACATCGTAAGGCGCTGGCCATATTCTAAAATGGGCTGCCTATATTCTTAATTGAAAAGGAATAATTCCAGCCAAAAACGGCATTCTTATTTCTCGAGAACCCCAGCCGTTGGATTCTTAAAAGCCTGATTCTTATTAACGCGAGTGCACTGTACTCTTTCATCCACCACAAACTGCAGAGGGCGCTGTTCGAGGTGGCCAAGTCTGCCTATCCCTTGGCGTCTGCATTGCACGATGACTTCGCGGGCTACCTGACCTACTCACGGAATCATTGCCCGGATGTGACAGTGCTTGATGCGGAGGGACCGGGTCAGCATGTGCTGTTTGATGTGGCCACGGCGCGGCCAATGTCAGACACGCACCTGGGAGCGGCCTTGATGGCCCCTGGGGCGGCGGCGAAGAAGGTAGAGGAGAGCAAGGTGGCGACGTACGGGGATGTCCGTCCACATCACTTCATCCCATTTGGGGAGGAGGTGTATGGTGGGCTAGGGCCTGCGGCGTATAGATTCCTTCGGAAGTAGCAGCGGCGCTTCAGGGAGCAGCGGTACATGCAGGCGAACGCGGAAGGGGGAGAGCAAAGCAAGTGGACGGCAATGGGGACGAGGACGAGGACGAGGAAGCGGCACGTGGCGGGGCGGTGGGCCGGAAGGAGCAGTGGGTCCGGCTGCTTTCTTTCGCGCTTGCACGGGGGTTGCAGGGCTGATCATCAAGCGGGCTGTAGGGCGATGTCCGGCCGGAAGTGGATGGCGTTGGGCTGGTGGAGGGCGTGTGAGAGGAGGCGTGGGCCCGGGCCTGGATCGGGGGGAGGCGGACCGACGGGAAGGGGCGGAGAGGTTGGCGCTGATGGACAGAGCGTGGGAGGACGCGTTCGAGGAGACAGACTATGGCACACAGGATGGGTCTGGCGGTGGGACGCAGGAATCTGAGGGAACGCAGCGTGAGCGGTCTGGGCAGGCTTCCCGTGAGGCAAGCGAGGCAGGCGAGGCAGGTGCGATGGCATTGAGGCTTTTGGAGAGCATGGAGGACGTGTGGCGGGAGGCGGAGCATCTGGGCACTGTGGGGGGTCAAGGAGGGGGCACCGCCGAGGCGCGATCTGGAGGGGCGCGGGCAGGCATAGGCGGGCCCAGCCAGGCGGCGTCAAGTGTCGAGGATATCTTGAATGAGTGGGATGACCTTTCGTCGCCGGGCCCGGAGGGTGGGGTCTGGACTCAATAGCAGAGTGGGGCCTCGCCGGAGCAAGCAATGGCCTTGGCTGAGGGAGGGGTGGCCACCTTGATGGGGGCGAGCAGGCGGGTGGCCGGCCTTCTTGGGGGGGTTGATGGCATGGGGGGAACTGATGAGGATGACGGGGGAGATGTAGGGAGGTCCGCGGGTGGAGTTGACACACGCCGGGCCCCTCAGAGCCCGGGGGGCCATCCCGGCAGCGACAACAGGTTGCACGGCAGCATACGGCATCTCATCAGCTTCCGTGCCCATCGGGCGAGGTTGCTGGCCGTGCCGGAACTAACAGTGAGCAGCTGTCGGGAAGGCGACGACCGGGTGGTGAACTATCGGCCACCGGGAGGGCTTGGGACACGCAGGCAACTGTGGGGATGGGACCCCAAGTAGGAACAGTGTGGCGTGGCAGTTACACCGCAAGATAGTGTGGAGCGCATAGCTCAAGTTCGCGGCCACCTCGCAAGGCAATCAGCGCAAGGGCTCCGGTCACGGGGAGTTGGTGTTGGGGGTAGAGGGCTACAAGCGCAAGTCGATGGCGGATGCACAAGTTTGGATGAGGGCAACCCAGTTTATCATTCTCAGCCCCTTGGGACAGCGCTTGGGCATTCTGGCCGTGGCGTGGGTGGGCAAGCTCTCTTGAGACCAGGCTGTAGTAGGGGGCAGCGGGGTGATGTGGGATGTGGGCTTGGTGGTGGAGGGGTGGCTCGGTTGGCGGAGGTGAGCCGGCTCCAGAGACACGGCAGCAGTGCGCCGGCAGGATGTAGGATTTCGAGAGTTTCGTTTACACAAAAGCAAGCGTAAACTTTCATTATCAAAAGATATACCAGTTCGTTGCTCGAAACGACACGAACATTTGCGCGCCATCATTACTGATTGGGCGATCTTATGTGAAAGTTCACGAAACAGACTCCTACGTGTCACTGTCGTGTTCATACCGACCGCAGTGACACTCCTGATTACTACATATGGAGTCATTACGCACTTCCCGATGGTCATCAGTGATCTGACGGCCACGATTAGTTCAGCAGATCTACAGATCTAGATCTAAGGGTTCCACAGGGTTTCTTTAGGGTTTCTTCAGGGTTTGAGCATCCTGACTACTGTACAAGGTCTAGATAGTCATGCTTTACACCAAACTGATCAGCAGCACTTGCAGATTCCAATACCCCTTCTAAAGGGTGACTGTCTAGTTGTCCTACTGCCAGTTCTTGGGAATGGTGCCCCTTCAGTCAGCAATATCCAGTTCTTGGGATGGTGCCCCTCCAGCTCCAGAGTATGGGATGGTGCCCCCTTCAGTCTTCAGTCTTCAGGGTCGGAGTCCTTCATCTTCATGATACCAAGCCTTTCTCTGTGTGTAACGAAGGCTGGTAGAGGAAGAGGTTTGGTGAATATGTCCGATGTGTTGTCTGCTGAGCAGACATACAAGGCTTCCGCTGTGTTGGACTTCACCAGTTCCCGGATGTACATGTTCCTCACCTCTATGTGCTTGGACCTATTGTTGTTCACATAGTCAGAGGCCAAATGAATGGCCCCTTGGTTATCACAGTACATAGGCACTGGGTTGCAGATGTCCACCAGGTCATTCAGCACGTTGATAATGTACTTGATCTCGCGAGCCCCTTCAGACATGGCTATGATCTCGGCCTCGGTAGTTGAGAGTGATACACACCTCTGCATGATCGAGGAGAAGATGAGCAAGCTCCCACACAGGTAGACTGCAATGCCAGATGTGGACTTTCTCGTTGTCTTGCAGCCAGCATAGTCAGCATCAGTGTATATGCACATAGGTAGTGCTCCACATGTCAGACCCAGCCCCCTTGGCACAGAAGAGGTTGTTCGCAGCACCAGCTCGTAGCTCACAGTGCCCTTGAGGTATCTGACAACCTGTTTCAGTGCCACAAAGTGCTCTGGGCCATAAGACGCACAGAACCGAGAGAGAGCAGATACAGCAGCCATGATGTCAGGGCGTGTGCACCTTGCAATCCACTGCAGCTGCCCAAGCAGCCCCCTGAACGGAATGGTGGCATCCTTGCCATCAGATGGTACAAGAGAGCACCCTGGGGACATGGGCAGGCTAGCCGGCTTGGCATCCTTGAGTCCATAGGTGTCAATCATCTGGGAGATGTACCCAGATTGAGAGAGATATGCCACCCCAGGGCCCCAGCGCACACCAATACCCATCACAAGATCCAGAACACCCAAGTCCTTGCAGGCATACTTGGAGTTGAAGGCTGCCACGAAGTTGTCATACCACGTGCGACTGTCAGTGGCCACAATGTAGTCATCAACACATGCCAGAATAATGACCGTGATGTCAGAGTCCCTGATGAAGTACAGACAGGGCTCAATATCACTGCGCCTCATCCTCTCGTCATAGGCCATGATGAAAGCATCGCTGGTCTCAAACCACTCTTTGCCCGCTTGCTTCAGGCCATACACCGCCTTGAGGAGCTTGGCACACGTCCTCCCCTGATACTCCAGCCCCCTAGGGAGCTGGACATACAGATCCTCCTCGAGGGTCGAGTTCAGGAAGGCTGTTTCCACATCCATGTGATACACCTGCAGGGAAAGGTTCAGCGCCAGAATGATAACCAGTCTCACTGAAGACAACTGAGTACACGGGGCAAAGGTGTCGTAATAGTCGACACCATACTCCTGCTGGTTGCCCCTCACACACACCCTCGCCTTGCGCTTTTGTAACTGCCGATGCTTGTCCAGCTTGACCTTCAAGACCAACGCCATGTCCAACAGGCGAACCCCAGGGGGCACATCCTCCTTGTCCATCATCTCGAGAGCCTGCTTGACCGTAATCAGGGCCTCCAGCTCGGTCTGGATAGCTTCCATCCACTCATTAGCATCTGGCGCCCCCATAGCTTGCCTGACCCCCTTTGGTTCAGTCACCCCAGGTGGCAGCACATCCACTGAGTCTCCAGCACACGCCTTCGCAGCCGCTGCCAAGCATGTGTGCTCAGGAGGGAAATGCACCTTACCCAATGGCAGATCAATGTGCGTGAAGTTCGTGAGTAACATAACACAGTATGGAAATGAGCTGGGCCCCACAGCCCGTGCGCATATGATCCCAGCCTCCAGTTTCTCACGTCCAGCATCTGCCATGACCTCAGTAAACAATGGGTAGTCGACATTGAGGTCACCAGTGTGCACAGCCGAGCGCACAGCAGTCATATGCTTGGGCTGGCCATCCAGATAGTCCCTGAGACTCACCCAGCATGTCACATCTCCAGCTTTCACCTTCAGCACTGCCAAGATCTCGTCGCTCTCATCAGGTAAATAGGCCCCAATACCAAGAATACCATCTTCCAGACCACTGGGAAGGGTGTCATGATACTCCGCATCCAGCATCGTCACCATGAAGTTGGTACTCAGTGGGGCCACTGCTGAAGGATCCCACGTGGTGACCACCTTGCCCAGCTTGTCGACAGCCTCATGGAACCTCACCATACCAGACTTGACGATTTTGCCGGACTCGGGATCATACAGTAAGTAGGCCGAGGAGACCTCAGAGTGACCAATGTATCTGAGCTGCTTCGCCCGGTCACTGAGCTTATGCTCCCTGCTGTCTGGGTCCACAAAGGCATACGCCAGACAGCCGAATACTCGAAGAAGGGAGAGGTCATAGTGTTTCCCATACAGCATGTAGTAGGGGGACTGCCTGTGCAGAGGCCGCTGGAACGTCCTGTTCAAGGTGTACACAGTGTGCCGAACAGACAGCGGCCATACCTCCACACCAAAACCAGATGTCACCAGCAGCGCCCGAGCCATCGCCTGCACCGTTCTGTGGGACCTCTCGACCCGAGCCTGGTTCTCGTGGAGGTACGGTGACCCATGTCGCTGCTCAATGCCTCGCTCCTTGCAGTATTGCTGCGTCTGTCCAGCAATCATGGTCGAGTCTCCATCAGTGTGCAGCACCATGTGGTACTTCTCCTCCAGCCTCATGCGGCTCCTGTGCTTCCTGACTTCGACCAGGAACTCCTCCAGCGCTCCCAGGTAGTCAGACTTCTTCTTCAAGAAGTATACACATAACCAGGATGTGCAATCATCTAAGAAGAGAACGAACCACCTGTATCCACCAGCACTGTGTCTGAACGGGCCACAGGTGTCAGACCATACCAATAACCCAATCTCCTCAGCCCTCTCCCTGCCCGTAGGCTTCATGGAAGGTCTGATGGCTTTGGTCAGTCTGCAGGAGACACACCTCTCTGAACAGCGCAGCACCAGACTCTTGGCATATTGCGCAGACGTGATACCCATGGGGACCCCCTCGTCCAGCATGTCCTGCATGGTGACGTCGCCAATGTGTCCAAGGCGAAGGTGTGCAAGCATCTTGGCGTCAAGCTTCATCGCCGTATGCCCATCCTTGTACAACACAACCACTGGCCACTTGGTTTCTCTGACCCACACTCTGTCTTCGCCACACATCTCCAGGTGCTCCACGTTGTAACATGAATCCAGCGGAGCTGAGAATATCGTTTCCCCAGCAGGATATTCATGAACAATGATAAACTGGGACGTAAACTGCCACCAGCTGGCAGTCTCCCATCTGGGTAACACCAAAAGAAATTTGGTGGAGTGAGGTGCCCTATCAAAATCACTGAGTGCCTTCTGCAGGCACCTCAGGATGATATCATGCTCATAGGGCGGGTTGCCATAGCATGCCTCACCTGCCCAGTCCCTGTCGAAGCAAGGCCGGTCAGCGGTGCAATAGTTGCCCAAGACGTGGTTGTCACTGGAGGCAAACAGTTCCAGAGTGAATGGCCCATGCTCTTCGATGTGCTTTCCAGCCTTCTCAAATTTCCAGTCCGATTTGTCCCGGTCAGAGTCATCGTGATATGCCGCACAGGCTACATATGTATCCAGAGCGCCAGTCACCCGATCCTCATATATGATGTACTGGTTGCCAACCCTGGAGAATGAGAATGTCACCCCCTCACTGGATATCCGCCTGGCCCCAAAGTCAACACTGAACCCAGCATCCTCAAGTGCTACCACTGACACCAAATTGAAGGGCTGCCCAGGGATACAGTGTGCACCAGTGAACTGCAGTCCAATAGCGCGCCCAGTGAGCACATCCAGCTTGGCAAATGTCACCGTGCCACTGCCCTCTGATGAGACAGTGCCTGCTTGTACTACACTGAAAGTGGAACGAGAAGTGGCATCAAAGTCACCCCCAAAACTAGCCATCGAGTTGAATATGTGCTTGGAGGCACCACTGTCCAACATGGCCACTTGACCACCGCCTGCAGCCAATGGCAGGTCGCTGGTGAATACGTCAGTCTTGCTGTTTGCAGATGCAACACACAGGGCAAGTGAGGTGCACATAGGATGCCCCCCTGGCAGGTCACATGCCTCGTCATCATCAGAGCCACTGCCATCCTCCAGATCAGGCGCATCATAATACCAATCAGTCCCAGGGTCAGCGCCCTCGGGACAGAGGTGGTGCTTGTAAGGCAGACAGAATAGTCCAGATGCCCAATCATCAGAGAGGATGCCACCCACTCCTTCAAGGGGCTGCAACATGCACACATCATCCTCCTCGTCCGAGTCCGAGGCGTCCACCAGATCAGGCATAGCATCCGAAGCATAGCCATCATCATCCGAGTCAAAGTTAGAAGCTGTATCTATAATACTGATGGAGTAACCAGAGTCATCGCCACAATGACGACAAAATAGCCCAGATGCCCAATCATCAGAGGGGATACCACCCACTCCTTCAAAGGGCTGCCATGAGTGTTCACCATCTTCCTCGTCTGAGTCAGAGGCATCCACCAGACTCGGCATAGTATCTGAAGTATGACCATCATCACCTGAGCCAGAGGAATCGCTGAGACCAGGTATATAGCTGAGTCCAGATAGTGTGTGACTGGCCCAGGCATGGTGGTTAGCAGCAATCTGCTCAGGCATTGTGAAAATGGCATCAGAGCCACCCAGTGCATACGCATGCTCAGGCAAAGGGTGAGAAGAGAAGGCATGTTGAAAAGTAACCTGCTCAATACCGTATATCATACAGTTATCCGGCGTGGTCTCAGAGGTAGAATCCCCTGGATCCGAAGAGTCATCACCACTATGAGAAGAGTCCTCAGAGTCATAGCCACCGTGATCCGAATCATCACTGCCATCAGACGAGGAGTCAAAGTCCCACTCATCATCATAGCCATATCCCAGCAGGGCCCAGAAGTCCTCAACCGCCTTCACTGTGTCCCGAGTAACCATACTGAGTAAGGTTACCCATGACTGCAACCTCTCAAAGGACCCTCGTACCATGACCGGCTCCTTCTCAAGCAGACGTTGCAGTAAGCCCAGCTGCTCCGCCACAAGGTGCTTCGCATACACCATCTCTTCTCGGCACACCACTCTGCCATTAGCAGGAAAGTGAGGATCCTCCAGCACCTTCAATGCCCTGTCCGACACTTCCACAGAGCCACTCATGAACATACTATGCACATACTGGACATCCGAAGTGTACCATGGCTGCCTGGGGGATATCTGATACCCAGGCCCAAGATGCTGCTCCCTTCCTGCCTCCCATAGGGCTTGGGTAGGATCAAGCTTCCTCCCAGGCAGAGCTGTGCACAGAGTATCAATGTAGACAAACGAGTCGTACACTGGAGTCACAGGGAAATATCTGTGCTCATTCAATAAGAACCGATGCTTATTGGGCTGATAGGAGTGTGACTTCTTACCAGGCTTCCTCAATGCAGAGTGCCTTCTCACAGAAGCATCAGACCTCCACCGACAGACACCACTCACAGATTGGTCCTCACCTCCAACTGGGAAAGGATCCTCAGAAGATGTAAGCCCACCCAGAACTGCATAGTAGTTGTACAGGGAGACACCAGATTGAGACCCAATATAGTCTTCCACAGTGCAACCAGAGATAAATTGAGGCATGTCGTCAGAGAAGCAGGTAACCATGCTGTCCAGCTCACAGATAGCATACAGAGCCTCCCCAGAGGCGTCCACACCAGGGTCCTGCTGAGCTTCAGTAACAGCAGCTGCACGATTGGGTAGCTTCCCATGCTTCTGGTAGTCCTGGACCCTCTTCATTATCGCGTCCCTCCTCTTGGGATTCTTCTTGAGGTACTCCTCCCGCTTGTCCTCGTGAGTCACAAAGCATTCCTTGGACGAGTGCCCAGTCATATGACATATCGGGCACGGTACCTTCTTGAGCATCACAGTACGTTTCTGCTCCTCCTGCTTGCGCCTGTCCTCCACAATTCCAGCACCCGTCTCCGTAGCCGCTGCTGAAGTAGCTATAACGTTGTCGTAGTGGTCACACACCGCGTCACTCAGCTCCTGGAACGACGGTATCTTGTTCTTGGAGTACATAGAACGTACCAAGACATATGCCGGGTTCAAAGAATTCAGCACCATAGCCACAAAGACCGCCTCCAGGCTGGCAACATGAAATTTCTCACCGGTCGGCAGGAATTCGCTCGTGCACGCATATTCCTTTACCCTGTCGAGAATTCGCCGCGCACTCAGAAAGCCCGGCAGTGGGGGAGTAAGCGACGCAAACTTCTTCGTGTCATCAAGCAGAGCCTTGACCTGCCTCACAAAGTACGCAGAGCCCGTGCTCCTACGCATTTTAACTAGCTGCCGCCAGGCCAAGACACCGTCCGCCTCCTCGCTGTACGTCTGCACAACCGCATTTGCCGTCTTGGAAGTCACGGCCGACAGAAAGTCGTGAAACAACTGATTCGCTGCCACAGAGAAGTGCTCGTCCCTCTTGATGTCCTCCAAGTCGCGCGCGTCCGATAAGAGTAACGCCAGCGCCCGGTGACGCAAACATGGCACAATTTTACCTCGGAACTCCAGCCACTTGGCGTCATTTTCCGCGTCCTGACCAGAATAAAGTTGGTCAGACTTGAAACTCTTCAACATTTCCGCCAGAGGAGGCAAAGGCACGCCCGCATTACCACCCGCAACGTGAGAGTGAACACCGGAACCAGACATACCGGATTTCGCGGCCTCAGGAGACGCAACCGCTTCTCCTGTCCCCGCATTCTGATTCGCAGCCAACTGGGGCACTGTCTGTGCCAGGACCTGAACCATTTTCATAAGCTCATTTATACGCGCGTCTTGCTGCGAAGATAGCTGTTGTTGTCGCTCATCGATAAGAGCTGTCAGCGCCGCAGAGTCCTCCCCAACTGAAATTCCATCTTCCGACAGCACCTCCGAGATATCGCCGTAAGTAGATTCCACACCCAGTCCTGGTGGGGTCCGCCCCGCAAGCTTGGCCTTGTCTTGTCTCTTACTCATTTCCGAAAAACGCGCAGCAAAAAATTTGCGTGATACAACCGTAGGTTAACACTTACTGTGTAGTAAGTGGGCCCAAAACCTGTAGGATTTCGAGAGTTTCGTTTACACAAAAGCAAGCGTAAACTTTCATTATCAAAAGATATACCAGTTCGTAGCTCGAAACGACACGAACATTTGCGCGCCATCATTACTGATTGGGCGATCTTATGTGAAAGTTCACGAAACAGACTCCTACGTGTCACTGTCGTGTTCATACCGACCGCAGTGACACTCCTGACTACTACATATGGAGTCATTACGCACTTCCCGATGGTCATCAGTGATCTGACGGCCACGATTAGTTCAGCAGATCTACAGATCTAGATCTAAGGGTTCCATAGGGTTTCTTTAGGGTTTCTTCAGGGTTTGATCATCCTGACTACTGTACAAAGTCTAGATAGTCATTCTTTACACCAAACTGATCAGCAGGCACTTGCAGATTCCAATACTAGTGAGGCTCAGGGAGCAGAGGGGTGGTCTTGCGCGTGGGCTTGGTGGTGGAGATATGGCTCGCGCAGATCGGGGGGCAGGGATGAACCGGCTTCAGGCACAAGGCGGCAGTGCGCTGGTGGTGCAGATGCAGAGGGGCTCGGGTGGCACAGCGAGGCTTAGGGGGTCCCATTCTTCACTAGTGAGCTCCGGAGAATCCGGATGAGTGTCCCGAAGTGTGTGCTGAATCCTTTGATCCCCGGCGTGGGTACATAGTGCAGTCTTCTGTGGCTACGGGGCGCCAAAGGAGTCGCAAGGATAAGCATACACACACACACTGACGCAGCGGCGCTTCAGGGAGCGGCGGTACATGGAGGCGAACGCGGAAGGGGGAGAGCAGGTGGATGGCAATGGGGACGAGGACGAGGACGAGGACGAGGACGAGGAAGCGGCACGCGGCGGGGCGGTGGGCTGGAAGGAGAAATGGGTCCGGCTGCTTTCTTTCGCGCTTGCACGGGGGGTTGCAGGGCTGATCATCAGGCGGGCTGTAGGGCGATGTCCGGCCGGAAGTGGGTGGCGTTGGGCTGGCGGAGGGCGTGTGGGAGGAGGCATGGGCCCGGACCTGGATCGGGGCGAGGCGGAGAGACAGGAAGGGGCGGAGAGGTTGGCGCTGATGGACAGAGCGTGGGAGGGCGCGTTCGAGGAGACAGACTATGCCACGCAGGATGGGTCTGGCGGTGGGACGCAGGAATCTGAGGGAACGCAACGTGAGCGGTCTGGGCAGGCTTCCGGTGAGGCAGGCGAGGCAGGCGCGATGGCATCGAAGCTTTTGGAGAGCATGGAGGACGTGCGGCGGGAGGCGGAGCATCTGGGCACTGTGGGGGGTCAAGGAGGGGGCACCGCCGAGGCGCGATCTGGAGGGGCGCGGGCAGGTATAGGCGGGCTCAGCCAGGCGGCGTCAAGTGTCGAGGATATCTTGAATGAGTGGGATGACCTTTTGTCGCCGGGCCCGGAGAATGGGGTCTGGACTCAGGAGCAGAGTGGGGCCTCGCCGGAGCAAGCAATGGCCTTGGCTGAGGGAGGGGTGGCCACCTTGATGGGGGCGAGCAGGCGGGTGGCCGGCCTTCTTGGGGGGGGTTGATGGCATGGGGGGAACTGATGAGGATGACGGGGGAGATGTGGGGAGGTCCGCGGGTGGAGTTGACACACGCCGGGCCCCTCAGAGCCCGGGGCCCATCCTGGCAGCGATGACCACTTACAACAGGTTGCACGGCAGCATACGGCATCTCATCAGCTTCCGTGCCCATCGGGCGAGGTTGCTGGCCTTGCCGGAACTAACAGTGAGCAGCTGTCGGGAAGGCGACGACCGGGTGGTGAACTATCGGCCACCGGGAGGGCTTGGGACACGCAGGCAACTGTGGGGATGGGACCCCAAGTAGGAACAGTGTGGCGTGACAGTTACACCGCAAGATAGTGTGGAGCGCATAGCTCAAGTTCGCGGCCACCTCGCAAGGCAATCAGCGCAAGGGCTCCGGTCACGGATAGTTGGTGTTGGGGGTAGAGGGCTACAAGCGCAAGTCGATGGCGGATGCGCAAGTTTGGATGAGGGCAACCCAGTTTATCATTCTCAGCCCCTTGGGACAGCGCTTGGGCATTCTGGCCGTGGCGTGGGTGGGCAAGCTCTCTTGAGACCAGGCTGTAGGGGGCAGCGGGGTGATGTGGGATGTGGGCTTGGTGGTGGAGGGGTGGCTCGATTGGCGGAGGTGAGCCGGCTCCAGAGACACAGCAGCAGTGCGCCGGCAGGACAGCCGCAGAAGGGCTCAGGTGGCCCAGTGAGGCTCAGGGAGCAGAGGGGTGGTCTTGCGCGTGGGCTTGGTGGTGGAGATATGGCTCGCGCAGCTCGGGGGGCAGGGATGAACCGGCTTCAGGCACAAGGCGGCAGTGCGCTGGCGGTGCAGATGCAGAGGGGCTCGGGTGGCTCAGCGAGGCTTAGGGGTCCCATTCTTCACTAGTGAGCTCCGGAGAATCCGGATGAGTGTCCCGAAGTGTGTGCTGAATCCTTTGATCCCCGGCGTGGGTACATAGTGCAGTCTTCTGTGGCTACGGGGCGCCAAAGGAGTCGCAAGGATAAGCATACACACACACACTGACGCAGCGGCGCTTCAGGGAGCGGCGGTACATGGAGGCGAACGCGGAAGGGGGAGAGCAGGTGGATGGCAATGGGGACGAGGACGAGGACGAGGACGAGGAAGCGGCACGTGGCGGGGCGGTGGGCTGGAAGGAGAAGTGGGTCCGGCTGCTTTCTTTCGCGCTTGCACGGGGGGTTGCAGGGCTGATCATCAGGCGGGCTGTAGGGCGATGTCCGGCCGGAAGTGGGTGGCGTTGGGCTGGCGGAGGGCGTGTGGGAGGAGGCATGGGCCCGGACTTGGATCGGGGCGAGGCGGACCGACGGGAAGGGGCGGAGAGGTTAGCACTGATGGACAGAGCGTGGGAGGACGCGTTCGAGGAGACAGACTATGCCACGCAGGATGGGTCTGGCGGTGGGATGCAGGAATCTGAGGGAACACAGCGTGAGCGGTCTGGGCAGGCTCCCGGTGAGGCAGGCGAGGCAGGCGCGATGGCATCGAGGCTTTTGGAGAGCATGGAGGACGTGCGGCGGGAGGTGGAGCATCTGGGCACTGTGGAGGGTCAAGGAGGGGGCACTGCCGAGGCGCAATCTGTAGGGGCACGGGCAGGCATAGGCGGGCTCAGCCAGGCGGCGTCAAGTGTCGAGAATATCTTGAATGAGGGGGATGACCTTTTGTCGCCGGACCCGGGGAGTGGGGTCTGGACTCAGGAGCAGAGTGGGGCCTCGCCGGAGCAAGCAATGGCCTTGGCTGAGGGAGGGGTGGCCACCTTGATGGGGGCGAGCAGGCGGGTGGCCGGCCTTCTTGGGGGGGTTGATGACATGGGGGGAACTGATGAGGATGACGGGGGAGATGTGGGGAGGTCCGCGGGTGGAGTTGACACACGCCGGGCCCCTCAGAGCCCGGGGGCCCATCCTGGCAGCGATGACCACTTACAACAGGTTGCCCAGCAGCATACGGCATCTCATCAGCTTCCGTGCCCATCGGGCGAGGTTGCTGGCCGTGCCGGAACCAACAGTGAGCAGCTGTCGGGAAGGCGACGACCGGGTGGTGAACTATCGGCCACCGGGAGGGCTTGGGACACACAGGCAACTGTGGGGATGGGACCCCAAGTAGGAACAGTGCGGCGTGACAGTTACAGCGCAAGTGTGGAGCGCATTGCTCAAGTTCGCGGCCACCTCACAAGGCAATCAGCGCAAGGGCTCCAGTCACGGGGAGTTGGTGCTGGGGGTAGAGGGCTACAGGCGCAGGTCGGTGGCGGATGCGCAAGTTTGGATGAGGGCAACCCAGTTTATCATTCTCAGCCCCTTGGGACAGCGCTCGGGCATTCTAGCCGTGGCGTGGGTGGGCAAGCTCTCTTGAGACCAGGCTGTAGGGGGCAGGTGGGATGTGGACTTGGTGGTGGAGGGGTGGCTCGATTGGCGGAGGTGAGCCGGCTCCAGAGACACAGCGGCAGTGCGCCGGCAGGACAGCCGCAGATGGGCTCAGGTGGCCCAGTGATGCTCAGGGAGCAGAGGGGTGGTCTTGCGCGTGGGCTTGGTGGTGGAGATATGGCTCGCGCAGCTCGGAGGGCAGGGATGAACCGGCTTCAGGCACAAGGCGGCAGTGCGCTGGCGGTGCAGATGCAGAGGGGCTCGGGTGGCTCAGCGAGGCTTAGGGGGTCCCATTCTTCACTTGTGAGCTCCGGAGAATCCGGATGAGTGTCCCGAAGTGTGTGCTGAATCCTTTGATCCCCGGCGTGGGTACATAGTGCACTCTCCTGTGGCTTCGGGGTGCCAAAGGATTCGCACACTAGAGAAGAGGGATGCTGGTGATGAGAGCCATTTGGGCCGTTAGAATGCTGAGCATCTGCCTTCAGGCACTGCACAATTATACGCAGAGGCACGCCCATGCTTTGTGTGGACTTAGACGGCTTCAATTCACAGCAGTGCGGCCCTCTGAAGCCAGAAGACGAATTCACCGCGGAGCTCACTTTTCCGGGGTGGAACTGGGCGCAGTGCAACATGGAATGTTTGTGAGTACAATGAACAGCGGCGAGCAACGGGAGCCCCGGAGATCTGCTGGTACGAGAAGGAGCAGGGTTTTGATCAAACACGCGCGCAGTCCTTGGTATCGCTGAGCTTGCCACGAGGTGCGGACCCTTGGGCTCGCCCTCGACCACCCGTGCTTGACATAAAGAAAGCGATCACCGACTTCCTGTGGCATCATTGCTGATTCCCAAGCAAGTGTTTACCAGCAGCCAAGGCGCCCGCGATGAGGTTGCTGCAAGCACGCACAAGACCCTGAGGTGCCCACACTCGTGAACTTCTCGGTGACGCACAAACTCCTGAATTACTGCAGGGGGGAACCTCTCACCGTGCGACACTTGAGAGCGGCGTATCGTGATTTTTCCAAGCGCGCACAAACGAAGCTGCCCGCAGTATCGTGATCCGTGAGGTGCTTGCCTCCAGAAATTAAAGCGGCGCAACCTACGCAGCTTTCCCAAGATCATGTTTAACATCTCATTGGCCCTGAATGCAAACTGCGTGCTTCTCAGGGAAATGGTATGTTCGTATGGTCAGCGATTACCTCGAGAGTGTGCGATGCCGCATTATGAAGCTCTCGGATGTGGGCAGCGCGTTGGAGCTACCAACCTTTTGCCTCATACCCAATGCTTCAAACAACGAGCCCACTGCACTTGATTCCGCATCCTCTGCCAGCCAGTCTCCTGCACCCACCTCATCCTCTGCCAGCCAGACTTCCGCACCCACATTATCCTCTGGAGGTCGAACCCTTCTCCAATCAGCATCAGGCTCACCCACGGTGAGTCCAACAACATCTTCTGGATTCTCTGTCCGGGTTATCAGCACGCTTGCCAATGGTGCAATATCAGTGTATGCAGCGGACGTGGATGGCGACGGGGACATCGACGCGCTGTCCGCCTCATACGAGGATGACAAGATCGCATGGTATGCAAACGATGGGAGCGGGGGCTTCGGCAGCCAGCAGGTCATCAGCACACTGGCCAATGCTGCATTTACAGTGTATGCGGCGGACGTGGATGGCGACGGGGACATCGACGTGCTGTCCGCCTCAGCGTGGGATGACAAGATCGCATGGTATGCAAACGATGGGAGCGGGGGCTTCGGCAGCCAGCAGGTCATCAGCACACTGGCCGATGGTGCAAGGTCAGTGTATGCGGCGGACGTGGATGGCGACGGGGACATCGACGTGCTGTCCGCCTCATTCAATGATGACAAGATTGCATGGTATGCAAACGATGGGAGCGGGGGCTTCGGCAGCCAGCAGGTCATCAGCACACTGGCCGATGGTCCACTATCAGTGTATGCAGCGGACGTGGATGGCGACGGGGACATCGACGTGCTGTCCGCCTCAGCGGGTGAGGACAAGATCGCATGGTATGCAAACGATGGGAGCGGGGGCTTCGGCAGCCAGCAGGTCATCAGCACACTGGCCGATGGTGCAAGGTCAGTGTATGCAGCGGACGTGGATGGCGACGGGGACATCGACGTGCTGTCCGCCTCATACGAGGATGACAAGATCGCATGGTATGCAAACGATGGGAGCGGGGGCTTCGGCAGCCAGCAGGTCATCAGCACACTGGCCAATGCTGCATTTACAGTGTATGCGGCGGACGTGGATGGCGACGGGGACATCGACGTGCTGTCCGCCTCAGCAGTGATGACAAGATCGCATGGTATGCAAACGATGGGAGCGGGGGCTTCGGCAGCCAGCAGGTCATCAGCACACTGGCCGATAGTGCATTTTCAGTGTATGCAGCGGACGTGGATGGCGACGGGGACATCGACGTGCTGTCCGCCTCAGTGAATGATGACAAGATTGCTTGGTACTTCAATTCACGGACCGCTGCACCATCCGCTCCACCGACGTCAGGTGAGGCCTTGACCACAGCATTGTCAGTGCAACTCACGTGCCCGTAATAGTTAAGGGCAAGGCTGCGTGAGGGGTACTGTGCTACATACGGCGGTCAAGCCTATTATGACGGTCAGGTATGGTTTGACGGTCAGGCGCGCTTGCATGCTTGTTGCTTCAGGACTTGTTCAGTACTTGCGGGTGAGGGCATGCATTGCATTTATTCGTAGAGCAAAATGCATGAGATCAAGATCGCATCAGACCAGAATGCAAACAAATGTTATTTTTCCCCGCCTCCGCCCCCGCCTCTGCCCCCCGGAAGCCGCTCCCCCGAAGAAGAGGAGCCGGGTCAGGTCCCATTCCAAGAGGCAAGCCGTGAAGCAGCGCAGGACATCGTAACTCGTGGTCCTCACGTGTCGGCCAGTGTCCCCCCGGGAGGAGATGGGTTTCTCCCCGCTTGCGGGTTGAGGGGCTGTTCTCTGCTTGACCGCGGTAGGAGTCGTGCCGAGGCACCTCAGATAGCGGTCTGCACACAGTAGATCCCTCTCGAGACCCTTGCCCTGAATGGTTAGCGCCTGACCCCAGGCGGCGCATCCTCACTATCGTAAATCGCGTGCATGTGCGGAACCCCAGCTATTTGGTCAGTTGGCGGCGTCAATGAAGGAATCATCTAACGAGCCTAACTGTGAACTCAACGTCAGATCCAGTTAAGCAGCTCAGTGCTTTTGCAGACCTACAATTGTCTATCTGCCCGTATGTTGGAGAACGTTTGGATAGGAGAACAATCGAGGTAATGACGCTGGCGTTTGCCGTTTTGGCTCTGCCTAATGAGTATGCAACGGTGGTTGCTGACCTAGTTCGAGAGGCGAAGCCGACGTTCGACTTGTTACAACAACGCTGTGAATTTTTCTATGTCAACGTGATACAAGAGCGCAACCCGTCGCGAGACTATGTAGCGGCTGCAGACGATACCGACACAGTGGCAGTGGCTAAGGGTTTGCTCGGTGATCGACGACGGGAAGCGGAGAAGAAGGTGAATGACAGCAAGCACCTAGTATGCGCCGTATGCTCCGGTGGGCATTCATCAGAGTCGTGCTGGCTTATGTGTTCCTAGAAGATGGAGGAGTTCATCAAGATGAATTCTGCGAAGAAAGCACTGTGTAGAGATCGGTATGCTAAACGGAAGAAACGTCACCTGGAGTCGAAGAATGACAAGGTAGTGGAGAAGGTTGCGGCAGCAGTGTCATCGATGGCTGGCAAAATGACGGACGAGGAAATCTGGGAGGCGGAGGAGCATGATGAGGTACCGTGTGCTTTTCTGGCCGTGCAGAACTGCGGTGATCAACTTGGTGTGTACACAGGAGACGTGTTGCAAGACTCGTGGGTGTACGGAGTAGCTCAATCGGAAGGTGACCTAGTTGATCTACAACGGGAACTTGCTCAGCAGGCGTCTGTGGCCGCCAGCACCGTGGAGGTTGTGCAGCAACGAGTGCTTCACTACGACTCTATGGCCACACGGAACGTGATCAACGACCTGTGTTTCTTCGAGGGGGGCACGGTTCGTGCTGAGGAGGCCGTGAACTTCAAGGTCATGGCCGGGGAAGTGACGGCGTCGAAGGGTGCCGGTGTGGTGCTCGTCAATTTGTGGAACTATGCAACTGGCAAGGTTGACATGCTCAGTGTGGAGACGCAGTACGTGCCGGACTCACCTTTTAATCTTCTGTCGGCGGTGTGACTCGAAGACAAGTATAAACTGTACGGGCAGCCACTTGATCGTGAACTGGTGAGTACGACTGGTGCGGGACGGAAAAATCTTCATGTTACCGGAGTCCTTTGCTGCTGAGACGGGAACACTTTTGGGGAGTGTTTCCCGCCTCTGGTAGTTGATCTCCGGGTCACTATCAGCAGGGCAGGAGAGCGGCGCGGAGTTTATTGGACTCTGCGTCGGGAAGGGCACTCCGCCTCCAAGCGGTCCCTCCTGGTACGCGTGCACAGCCGGACTGAAGGCTGCTGCACGGCTAAATGGAGTGTCACCCCCGTCCCGCACCAGATGCTTGGACGCAGATTGGCACGCACGCGAGCACGTATCACACACACGGCTCCAACCACGTCGATAGCAGCGCAGACTTTCCATTCAGCCAACGTCTGGTGCGGTATGTGCGGATGTACATCACCTTCGCATCTGACGGAGGCGGGCGCGGCGGATGTGGCTGGGATTGCTGCTATTATGCCATGAACACACGCGAGCTCCTTGCACTCGGCCCTGCCGTCGGGTCTCCACCGTTATCATCACCTCCCTGTCCCCCACTGCCATCCCCCGTACCCATCGCCGCCCTTGCCCCACCCGCCACCGTCACCCAGCCCGCCACCACCGAACCCGCCTCCACCCGCCCGCCTCCACCCCGCCCGCCTCCACCCAGCCCGCCTCCACCCAGCCCGCCTCCACCCCGCCCGCCACCTCCTATCCCACCACCACCTCCTCCGCCATCCCCTTCTCCACCACCTGCACCTCCTGCCAGTCCATCTCCGCCACCCCCGGCCCCGCCACTCTTCCGAGTGACCAGCGGCCGGTGCACCACCGCGGCCGCCGGCAGATGCATCCAGAGCCCCGGCTACCCCACCAACTACGGCAACAACGAGAACTGCAACATCGCCATGCTCAGCGCAGGCACTCTGCAGGTCACTGCTTTCAACACAGAGAGCGGCTTCGACTTCTTCTACGTGGGCAGCGCCCGGTACGACGGCACCAGCGGGCCGAACAACGTGGCGGTGACGGCGGGCACGACCCTGCGGTTCACCACGGATGGGAGCGTGACGCGCTCGGGGTGGTACATCTGCCTCTCGATGCCGTCCCCACCACCTCCCTCTTCCCCACCCGCATCTCCATCACCCCCGCCCGCCTTACCCCCGCCCGTGCCACCTCCGCCCTTCCCGCTCCCCGCCCACCTCCGCCTCGCCCACCGTCTACTCCCAGTCCCCCTGTGACGGGATTCCCGACTACAAGCTCTCCCACCACAGTTGTGCCAACAGGCTCCCCGACCACCATGCCAACCACAACTGCAGTGTCAGGCTCACCCACAGCGAGTCCAACAACAACTTCTGGGTTTACTCCTCGAATTATCAGCACACTGGCCGATGGTGCATATTCAGTGTATGCAGCGGACGTGGATGGCGACGGGGACATCGACGTGCTGTCCGCCTCAACCAATGATGACAAGATCGCATGGTATGCAAACGATGGGAGCGGGGGCTTCGGCAGCCAGCAGGTCATCAGCACACTGGCCGATTATGCAGTTTCAGTGTATGCAGCGGACGTGGATGGCGACGGGGACATCGACGTGCTGTCCGCCTCACATTTTGATGACAAGATCGCATGGTATGCAAACGATGGGAGCGGGGGCTTCGGCAGCCAGCAGGTCATCAGCACACTGGCCGATGGTGCACTATCAGTGTATGCAGCGGACGTGGATGGCGACGGGGACATCGACGTGCTGTCCGCCTCAGCGGGTGAGGACAAGATCGCATGGTATGCAAACGATGGGAGCGGGGGCTTCGGCAGCCAGCAGGTCATCAGCACACTGGCCGATTATGCATACTCAGTGTATGCAGCGGACGTGGATGGCGACGGGGACATCGACGTGCTGTCCGCCTCAGCCTATGATGACAAGATCGCATGGTATGCGAACGATGGGAGCGGGCCCCGAAGGTGGCCGGCCTCAGGCACAAGCAGTGGGAATTCGCAGAGTGCTTCCTTGTCCGCGCTCTTCGCCATGGGCATGCTAGGGGCACTGCAATTTGGCTGGAGCTCGCTGGCAACCCCTGCCACCCCCGCCACTGCGCGCACCCCCTGAGGTTAGCGGCCTCTGGACCCTGCAGATCCGAAGAATTCCCAGTGCTCTCCGCCCTCGGGTGGCTGGTCCCCACTCCCTCTGAGCATCTCCTGAGCAGCGCCCTCCCCGGAGAACCGGGAGGTCGAGAGGGGGCCTTTGACCTGGGGTACCGGGGCCTAGTTCCCGCCGCCATCATCCATGCCACCATGGACCCTATGGGGGCAGCATCCTTGGCCAAGGTGCCCCGTGCGGCGGGGGACCGGCTGGCGTCTGAGCTCACAATGGGCATCCTGGTAACCGCCGCGGGCATGGTGGACGCCCACACTGCTCAGTGCAGAGCCTTGGTCTCTGGGACACTCGCGGACGCCCTCATCTCTGAGGCCCTTGCTGAGGCTGCTACTCCACAGGGCGGCCCAGATGCAGCAACGCATGCGACCTGCACCCGGCGTGAGCGCAGGGCCCAGAAAAGAGACTCGACGAGGCTCACTCCCCAGGCGCCTCCAATAAAAGAGGAAACTACGGGGACGGCGAGCGACTGTGCGCCGGCCACGAGGACCCCTCTCTCTGGGGACAACGACGACGTTGAGGCGCCTCTTGCTCTTTCCAGCAATACGCGGCTCTCGGTCGTCCATGCTAGCGGTAGAGCTCCGTCGGCAGGGCACCGCGTGCTGAGCGGGCAGGCGAGATCCGCAGCCACGGTGGTGCTGCCCTCCCCCCCTAATCAGGATGTCCCACGGCCGCCCCGGAAGAGCCCCGGCTTCCAAGCTTCCTTTGCTGCCCTCTCCGACCGGTCCCTTGACAGCGCGTGGGCTAAATGGTGCGTTAACTCTCCCACGCTGGCGGATGCGCTGGTGGAGCTCCGGGGAGCGCGCGATGACATGCCCTCCCTCCGCCCGTGCGATGTCTCCCAAGCTCTTAAACTCAGCGGCATCACCTTTCTCCGGGGCGACGGCGCCATCATGCGCCCCCAGCCGCTCGACAGCATCGTACAGTGCGGGTGCTTCGCCGTTGGCCACTCCCCGGCGTGCGCCTCTCTTTGCGATGCCTGTGGTGGCCTAGCGCCCTCGCTTGGTGAACCCCTACACGAGTGCGCTCTGTGTGGAGGCGACCTGGGGACGGAGGCTATGCCCCTCCCTGATAAGCGCGCACCTGGAGCGAGCTCGACTTTCTACGGCGTTCGCAGGACTGCTGATGGGAGGTGGGTCGCCACGCTCCGTGGGCGTCACATTGGGTGCTTTGCCATTGAACGAGAAGCGGCTGAGGCGTGGGACCGTGCACTGAGACGGGAGCACCAGGCAGGCAACCTCTTGAAGCTGCAGCCCAACATCGAGCTGGACGGCAGCACGCTAGGGGAAGGGAGCACCCGGAAGGTGGACTCGATCATCAGGAATGGTGGCGGAGCTGTGTGCGGCCACCCGCCGCCGGAGTGGCACCCCTTCATTGGGGTCACGCGCCGTGCGGCAGACGAGAAGAACTGTGAGAGATTCTACGCCCTCCACAAGAAGCAGAAGTGCCACGAGGGGTCCTTCACGGAGGCGTGGCAGGCTGCGAAGAAGTACGACGAGTATGTCCGGCTACGCGGCCTCGAGGGAGATGGCATCAACTTCACGACGCCAGACGGCTTTGTGCGCGCCCCTCCCGTCCGGAAAGGGCTCCTGGACTCTGTCTATCGTGGAGTCCACAGGAAAGCGAAGCGCGGACAAGGAAGCGGGGATTGGATACCGCTGGTCAGAACTGGCCCCAAGAATAACAAAAACGCCGATCTACCACACAGGCAAACAGAGTTGGCAGCGGCAAAGGAGGTGGACGACTTCTGGATCAGGCACGCGAAGGCTCAACAACGCCTCCCGCCAGAAATGCGCGACGCGATACCCATGCCCAACCTCCCGGGGGGCAGACCGTGGTGGACTTACGAGTGGCGCCCCGCCGACCCGAAGGACTTGGTGCGGTGTGCTGGGTGCCACAAGGGGGTCCATGCTGGGACGGCTCGAGGGGCGTGCCGGGGGATACAACCCGACCACCCGCGACCTGGCCAGCTCGATGGCAGCTGGTTGTGCCCAAGATGCCTTGCTCTGCACATGGCGGCAGCCCTGGAGCTGTCCTCTCGATCAAGCGCTACCGAGGAGAGGCCGCCTGAGGTGGAACCCTACCCCGTCGTCCCGGCGGTCCAGCCAGATCACGGGGGGGAGAGCGGCGCAGGCGGAGACCTGCGCCCCGCTTCAATGCCCTCCCCCGCCACCCCTTCGCTGACGAACACCATAATCTCCGGACACGCTGCCCCTGCCCCCCTCGGGGCCGCTGGCACCACCCACTCCGGAGAGCCACTCACCACCGCACCCGCACCCGTCACCGACATCGCCACCTCCGCGCCAGCTGTCACCACCGAGACCATTGCCGCAACCTCCACTCCGGGGCCTATTGCCGCCGCCCTCGCCACCACTCCGGGCCTTGACACCACCCCCGCCCTCGCGCCTGCAACCACAACCTCTGCCAGCGGACTTGCCGCCTCTGCCACCTCTGGACTTGCGCCTGCCAGCACCGCCCCCAGGCAAGGCCTACTGCAGATCTTCTTGCGATGCCGTCCAGATGCCTCCTTGCACGCAGGCCCCGCCCCCCCCGTGCCCACATCTGGCACAAGCCTGATTGCGGCTGGGGGCACCTCCCTTGGGCCCGCCCCTACCTCCAATGCCCTACCTGCCTGCGCCGCCGCCTCCACGGACGCCACCGTAGCCGACTCTGCCCGTGCCATCCACGCCGATCCGTTTCACGCCCTCGGTGCCGCCCCCGTGCGTGCTCCCGCCGCCGCCCCCACGCCCGCGCCTGCCACGACCTCCGTGCCCACCCTCGCTGCCACCTCGGGGCCCACCCTCCGCTCAACCCCAGGACCTATCCTCGCCACCGTCTCCACGCCACTTGCCCCCGCCACCTCTGAACCTCTCCTCGACACCATCGCGGAGCCTGCTCGCCCCGCCGCCCCTGAGCTCCGCATGGCCCCTGCTCTGCGACCGAACACCGCACCCAGCGTTGCGGTTGCCCTCTTGCCTGCCCGCACAACCACCTCCCCCGAGTGTGACGCGACCGTTCCCCCCGAGCCTGTCGTGACGGTCACCTCTGAGCCTGACCATGCCGCCCTCCCCTCGCGCCCCCCCTCCCAGCCGATCCCTGGCGGGCGCTCGTGGAACCTCCCCCAGCCTTTGGGTGCCACTGGCGGGGACCCAGCGGGGAACGTCAGAGAAGCGCGGGATGATGAGCCGGTCGCGGAATGGGTGCCTCCTCCCAAGGTACCTGGGGGCACTAACAGGCTTCATGTGGCGCCCTATGATGGCCCGGACTGGGCAGGGGTTGGGTGGTACCGCGGAACAAGCCAGAGGCAACGGGCCATCCACCGGATGGAATGCTATGGGTTCCCATGCGTGCTGCAGCTGGCCACCGACGGTAACGCCATGGCAGGCACAACCCTCCCCTCCTTCGCTGCCGCAGCCGACCTCATCGATAGGGTGCGCAGCTCGACGCCTGAATCTTGCAGCCTCTTCGAACTCATCACTGGGGACTCATGGGCGTATTGGGATGTGGACGTGAAGATCCGGGAATGGGACGCGAGCAGTCGGCGCCTCGAACGGTGCCATGCCGAAGCTCTGGACAGGGCAATGGAAGCGATCTGTGAATTCTTGGGTGAGGAGTACGGTATATCTCGGCCCCACCGGGGCGACTTCTCAGTCACGCAGGCGTGCACCCCGGCCAAGAGCTCGTTCCACGTCCTCCTCAGGCGCCGGCTGGGCAGCGCTGAAGGCAGGCTGGAGTTCCAGCGTAGGCTCTCCCGGTGGGCGTCCGCCAACCCGAGCAGGAGGCTGGTGGGGCTGGACACTGCCGTGTACGGCAGGACCCAGGCGTTCAGAGCGGCTCGCTGCTGCAAGGCCCCTGGGCGGAGGAATTGGCTCGACCCAGTAGCCGACTGGGGTGAGGGCCTGAACGCATTGACCGTGTCCTTGCTGGTCACCAACGTGGACCCCTGCGCGGAAATCCTTGGGTCGCTAGAGGGAGCCCTTGCGGCCCCACCGGGTGCGCCCCCCCGGGTGGCCGTGCCCGCACTGCCAAGGCACCTTACTCCTGCACCGGTCCCCTTCTCTCGGTCGGACGAAGCGGGAGAAACCCACCCCTCCCTCCAGGCGGCGTGCGACATTGCCGCGGAGGCCGTCCGAGAATTGCCTGGGCATACTGGCGCACGGTGCAAGGGCCCTGAGGCGGCCAAGGTGCTTCCAAGCGGTGTGGTGTCGGTGTACTTCACAGGCGGTGCTGGGCGAGTGTGCTGCGCAAGGCCGGAGACAGTGCACAACAACAATAACTTCCTTGTGTGGGTGGGATTGACCGGGACGCTCCGGTATGCGTGCCTCAACGAGGGGTGCCGGGAGCTGGTGAAGCCGGAGCTCAGCAACGCTCATGGCACGGTGCACACCATGACCGGCACGAGTGCAGTAACGCCTACGCCGGAGCCCCCCACGCCCCTGGCTGCCCTCGGGCAGAATGACCCTCTTGCGCCCTCACCAGAGGCGGGGGCAAACCCTCCGGGGGCTCCTGAGACACCCGGACAGCCGCTGGTGGATTGGCCGATGTGGCGCGCGCTGCACAGCCCGGGAGACCCGACGGAGGTAGTGGCGAGGGCACGCTGTGCGGCAGCCAACCTCGACCTCACCAGAGCCCAACTGCTGTGCCTCCGGGAACAGGAATGGCTGAACGACGAAGTGATCTCCCTCTACCTCGCCGTACTTCAACATCGTGGACTTGGCCTTCCAGGCTCTCACCCCCGGGTACACTTCTTCGACGCCCTCTTTCACCGGCACGTGGTCCCCACGACCGATGGGGCGGTTGACTGTGCCATTGTCCGGCAGCGGGTGGCCACGCGCGGGCGTGGGTTTGACCGTGGATATGAAGCCGCGAAGTGCAAGGTCTTCGTCATGCCGGTCCACTTTCCGAACCACTGGGCACTCGCGGTGCTTGACCTTCGGTCGGGGATTGCCACCTACTTTGACTCAATGCCCTGCGGAGCCGAGACCCCCGAGTGCCTCGGTCACCTGTGCGCAGTGGTGCGCCAGATGCTCGTGGAGTCCGGCGCGGAGGTGGAGGCGCGGGAGTGGACTCGGGCTACCTGTACAGACGCGCCCCGCCAGATCGGGCCCTGGGACTGCGGAGTGTTCGTGCTCATGGGCGCGGAGAGGATCGCCGAGGACCTCCCACTAGACTACTCGCAGGATGATGTCCCCGCCGCTCGCATGCGCATCACGCGCGCCATCTTGGACCTGGGCACGACGCTGACTGGTGCGCCCCCTCCGGTGGAACGAGGACAGCGCGCCGGCCTTACAGGAAACCGTCCGGTGCCTCCTCCCGCGCTGGTGGACCTGACTGCCGAAGAGGAACCAGAACGGATGCCGGGCACCGAGGGACCCGCGACCGCGACCTCCCCCTCTCCACCCTCACGGCCCCCTCCGCCCCGCCCCTGTGCCCCCCTGGAAGCCACCCCCCGTCCTCTTGCCCCGGCTGGTCGACCCACCTCCACCCGCCCCCCACCAGCTGCAAAGCGCTCCCGAGTGGAGGACGCACAAGGCGCGGCGAGCGCCAGTGGCAGGCCCCAAACGCTGCCTGCGCTCCCGGGTGTGTCATCATCCCCTCCCCTGTCGGCCGAAGAGAACCCCTACGCCGCGGTCCTCGACGACATATTCGATGCGATGATGTGCGAGGACTGGAAGGCGCCGGCAGGACGGAGACGCCGCCTCTCCCCCTCGCCTTCCCCCACCTGTGGTCCCACTCTCCTCCGCCCGGCCGCCTCCGCCTCCGCCTCCGCCTCCGCCTCCGCCTCCGCCTC
>LGRX02027641.1:0-56473 GCA_001247695.2 Cymbomonas tetramitiformis | reverse complement strand
CCTGAAAAATAGAGCAATGGAAGAAGGAGGGTGTTGAATACGAAAATCAAGGCATCAACATGCACCGCAAGTCCATGTGCCGTGCGTGCGCTGGCCACTCCGTTGATTCATGCATTGCACACATGCTGGCAGGGTGCGTGCGCGCCGTATGATGGCATTATACACATGCAACATGCAACAGGTGCCGTGACGCAGGTGCACGAGGTGCCAGCACCGCTCTCAGCACCAGAGTTCACGGCTTAAGACGGAGTCCCATACCATATCGCAATTACAATATACCCGGTGTTACGGTGATTGACCCGAAGCAGCTTTCGGCATGGTTCATCACATCCACAAATAAACAGGTATAAGTTTGTTGGCTGTACCATCGGCGCGCATTCCACTAGGTACTAACTACAGTACTACTGCCTACACACTGTATACAACATGCCGTCTCAGCTTGCTTTAAGAGGTGCGCAGATCTGCCGCGCCGCATCTCTTCGGACTTCCGCGGCACATGTCTTCGTTTCGGGTGAAGGTTCATATTCGCACATCGTCGGCTGCACGCCTGCGAAGGAAAGCGTGGGGCACATCTTGTATCAGCCCCCCGCCCCCCCCACTCTCACCCTAAAACACCTGTAGGCCGACTTGATTCGAGGAATTGCCAACACACTAATAAAGAGAGTGAGTCACGCACCTGGTTGCAGTCCGCGGCTGTCGTCGTTGGCCGCTCGAAGCAGCCTCGGCCGGCAGGTCGAGGCGCAAGGCATCCGGGACCGTGGAACGCTTCTTTAGCAGCTCCGGCAGCTTGTCCATAGGCAACGCTTCTCCGGTAGAGGTGATGTACACGAGCCCCTCCTCGGAAACGTGCACATTCGGCACGGTGCGCACGTGCATCTTGGCAAGCTGATTCTTGTTCTCGGGGCGAGAGTCAAACTCGGCATGGAAGGGAGCGAACTCCATGTACACCGCGGCTACTTTTACGGGGAGGTGGCTGCCATCATCGTGCCCCGCCACCATGAAGTAGTAATCATGGTCGCTTGACCATTCGTCGTTGGTGAGGGCATGCACTGATCGGCCAATTGAGCCGGAGAGGACACCGCCCGCGTGCTCCATTTCGAACATTGCTCCGTACACGTTGTCCGCCCACGCGATCCCTTTACACTTCCCGTCCAAGGACTTCTTCATCTCCTTGGTCCACTTCGTTACATCAGCATCTTTGGGGAGGTCCTTAACACGGTTCTTCTTAGCGCGTTCGAGGGCCTTCAGCCGTATGTTCTCAATCAGCTCGGGCATGCCTTGCCCGGACACCTGCACCTGGCGACTGTCGGCTGGAGGGGCGCTGGCTGTGCGTGTGGCCCCTGCAGAAGACGCCGTCCGCGCCTTGCTCTGTCGCGGAGGGACTGTAGGGGGGCGTTGCGCTTTGTACTGATTGCCTGCTGGAGGAGGGACATGGCAGCGTTGGCCGCCACCCGTTTCTTCAAGGCAACCGTGAGCGCTAAGTTCATCGGTTTCTCCAGCACCGGTGGCAAGTGCTTGTAAGCGCCGAATGTGTAAGGCTGCGGCAATGTTTCCAGCACGTTCTTGTAAGTAATTGCTTGGAGCTTGCCATCCGCGGCCAGACGTTGCATGTGCTCCAGAAGACGCTCGTCGGATACTTCGCTCAGCAATTTCAGCCCTGCTGCCGGCGTGGAGTCGGCCGCGCTCAGGGCGTTTATTTGCAACCGTCTTGCCGCTTCGAGCATAGGTTTCATCCTGTCTTGGTTCCTCTGCATCGTGACTCTCCTGCTGCGCTCAAACTCTGGGGTCTGTACAGGTGATGGGTTGTTAGCGGGGGCCTGTGGGCCACTGTCGGAAGGCTTCTCTTGGAAAACCACCGGACCGTGGCTCAGCGGGGACACCGCGGGTTCCGCGGGAGGGGCAGATTGCAGGCAGTCCCGTGCAAGGACACCCTGCTTTGCTGCTTCAACGGCGCGCTGCGGCTGTTGCTGGACCCCTTCCTTGGCGGTCGGTTGCCAGGATTGCACGGTGGACGCGGCCTGCACCAAGCTGGGAATCGAGGGAGGTTCTTGGGGTGGGAATGCCAGATCAACGGTGGCAATCTGTGGGGGGCGCCCTGGCTGGAGGGGGCGGCAATAGCGTACTCGCCGGCGCCTGGGCCAACGTCCCGGTTTCCGCTGGCCACAGCAGCGTCAACAGGTCTGCGACGTGCTGCATCCACGGGTACTCGGGATTGACATTGGCCTGGTACCGGGGGGCTGGTGACACATGTACGGTCCGGAAAACCGTGTCCACCATGAACCATGGACAGTGTGCGCGAAGTTCCTGTGTGACATTTCCGATAAACACCGCCGGCCTTGCTGGCCCTGTTGGACGTGGGGCCGCGGCCTGCACGGCTTCAGACGGGGCAGTGCTCGGTGGCGCTAGGGCTCGCACAGTAGTAGGTGGGGGCGCGTCGTTCGTGACATGAACTAGGGCTGTACTCCGTGACGCCGGGGCTGGCGCTGTTGGAGGAGGGGGCGGTTCGCTATTGACGGGCAGGTTCGGGGCGGTCCCCTGACATGCCTTCTTCCACAATTCGGGGAACCGGACCTTGATAGCAGCGATCTCCTTCTCGGTAGGGAACGCGAGGGTGGTATGCCCCAACTGACTGTTCTTGGTTTGCACGAAGCGGTAGACGGTTGTCAGGTGCTGTAAAATCTTGGGTTCGCACTTTTCACATGGGGACGCCGGGGCGGGGGAATCCGCGATGCACTTGCCCTGGGATGAGCAGTGCCTAACCCAGGTTAGGACGTTATGATTTTTCAGGTTTTGTTTCAGCCATATCTCTAGCTGCGCGATCACCTGCTCCTTCGCCTCGTTCTTCCCCTGGCTTTCTGACATGGTCCTCAAAACGTGGAACCCAGATGCGTTCGCGTATATGGTATCGCGTAAGACAGTGTAGTTGGCCGCCTGCCACTCGGGGCATTTGCCGTTATGGGCAAACGCGCCGGTGGCCAAAACGAGCCCAGTCGGGACTTTCTTGATGGCCTGCCTATAATTCTCCAGAAGACCGACGGGGAGATTTGTTGCGCCTAAGGAAACGGTTGAATGCCAAAACTCGTGACTTTTCCGTTTGCGTTTCTGTATACAAAACCCGGCCCCCGCCCCCTCTACCGCCGATACTTCGCTTGAGCGTGCCCCATCGTCGAGCTCTAGGTGATTTCACGGAAAGGAGTGAGCGCCGATTGTAAACGGCGGTTGCATTCAAAGCACGCGGACGTGTTACACGGTCCGCGCGTGAGCAGAGTGATATTACGATGCGCGCAAGACATCAATCGCTCCCGGAACATCATCGAGTAGGCAGCACACGGCCTCCAGGCAAATGGAGATCAATATTATTCATATAAAAGTGTTTGGTTAGAGCTAGATAGGTAACCACTGATGAGGGGTTGGCACAGGAGTTGTCCGCTATCCGGCACGCCACAATGGTAGACTGTAACTACTATGCTTCTATGAGATCCGTACTCCGACGTCCAGCGCACTCCGGCCTGTGGCTTCTCCAATGAGCACGCTGGCAGATAGGGCCACAGTACGCTACACGGCGGCACGGGCACCTCTTCCGATTAGCAGGCAGCTGGCCGCACGTGGCACAGCATGAAGGACGAGACGACCATTCCCCGCGTGCCCAGAGCCCGGAATAACTAACCCACCGAGCTTCCGCCAGCGCCTTACACTCCCGGTGGTGGGTAGATTCCCAGTGTGCTCTCTGACACTCCTCGCCGCAATACACCGCGGAGAGACACTTGCTGCACTTGTACAACTTCCGTCCGCCGACAACAGCCCGCCGGTCCGCCCCACATTGCGCACAGGGATCCCGTTTCTTTCCGTTGCGCGATGCCACAGCAGGCTGTGAACACTTTTCCTCCATGTGCAGTATCGTGCGCCAACACTTGTGCGCGTGCGATTGCGCGTCCGCCCTCGATCCAAGCCCAACATCCGCACGAAACATCGCATACCGGTAGTACCACGGATACATTCCTCCGTGCGCGTTTTCCGAGCGCACGCTCGACAGTCGAAATGTCACCAACGGTGCAAACTGCGAAACATTGCATCCCGTGCTTACCATTACCGGTTCGAACGGGTTCCCCGAGGTATCCGACAACACGAGGATCTCCCCCGCACCTTCCAAACCACCCCCCCCTGGAAGACACCCCACGAACTCCATGACAGTAACCGAAGGGAAATGACCGGTTTTCCAACTTTCGCGCGACCACCGAGGGTACAACACACCGCACACAATGATGTTTCCATATCTCTCACCCTGCATGCGCCAATCGTGTACAAACCGGAATATCGTGCGCACCGTGGTCAGCACAAGGGCCAGGAACAACCCTTGCCGACATGGGAGGAGCCCCTCGCGAGAACACACCGTGCCCACACGCTGTCCCAACATAAGGCGCGCGGCGTTATCAGGTCCCAACCTAGGCGGGACGTTCAACAGGTACCTCTCCGCAGTTTCTAGGGCTGCGTTTTGTGTGCGCAGAAGCCCCCATCTGTTAATTGGTATTCCACGTGTGTCCAACCACGTGTGTCCGTTGTCCAACCACGTGTGTCCGTGAAACAGGAGTGGCATGTGGTTCCCCACCGCGCCACGTGCAAGGCGCATTCGGCGGATTCTGACGAACGTTCGGCCGACTCGCTGCAAGTATGTTGTCATATCAACCCAAAGGCGTGTGTCGTCCGAATTGGATGCAATCGCGGAGATCATGCACAGATCCTACATCACACCCCAGCGCGAGCGGGTAAATTCAATGCAATACAGCGGGTCCGAAGTTTTATCATAACGAAGTTTTATCACCGCAAAACCATGACATCCGTGTGCACAGGGATATTACGAATCACGCAAGACATCAATCCATCGCTACCGGAACATCATGGAGTAGGCAGCACACGGCCACCAGGCAAATGGAGATTACTATCTTCATATAAAAGTGTTTTGTTACAGCTAGATAGGGGGCGGTCCTCCTAAGTGGTAAGATGCCAGTCTGCTGCTCTAAAGGCCCGGTCGAGTTCCCTGGCTATTGTCGGCCGTCGTCTTCCACGCACACTCTGGCTTGTGGCTTCTCCAGTGAGCACGCTGGCAGCTAGGGCCGCAGTACGCTACACGTCGGCACGGGCACCACTTTCGATTAGCAGCCAGCAGGCCGCACATGGCACAGCATACAAAACGGACGTAGCCACGCCATGCTATGAAGGCGGAGTACACAGTATTCACGTCGTCCACACGTTCCCCAAGCTGGGTGGGTGTCAATACCCTCGAGACAGCCCCAACCGCAGGGGGGCTGGCAACGGTGGGGGCATCCGTGAGGTCACGGTGCAAACCGGTAACGAAAAACGACTGGAAGGCGTTAGTGTAGTGAAGGCATGGGTGTGCCCACGGACCACGGACGAGCACTACCTCACCCCACCATCCATGGCAGTCACCGCCGTCCACGGGGGTGGTGTACACACGTATACGCAGCAAGCCTTCGCCAAACTCAGGGACCGCCCAACCCGGACGGGGCACCCCAGCAAACTCGAAGTAGCTTGCTCCCGGTGTCAGAGGACACTCGCCGACCATGGCATACCGAGCATGCTGTAGCCGACTCTCACCGTAGACGTCATTCAACAGTGCAAGGGCGTGCTCCCCGAAGCTGGCGGAATCACTCTCTGGCCAAAAGCCCTGCTGGGCTCTACCCTCTTGTCCCCACAGTTTTATGAGTTGCCAACGATGCAAGCCCACTCTACCGAGGTATGTGTGATACTCGACCTGCGCATCCCGACATATGCCCCGTGCACGGACCATCACCATGACATAGGGAGCTGGAATGCACTAACACGAAGTGTACCGGCGGGCACAAGGCAGCGAGCGGATAATCGGTAAACGCAAGGTGCCCTCGAGTGGTCCCCAAAAGGATTGGGAACTTGGGATCCCCACAAGGGTCCCCAAAAGGATTGGCAACAAGTAGCTTCTGGAATCGCTTCACGCCAGCATATAACATTCCATATAACAAGGAGCTTACGATGATTAGATGGTTAGATCGATGGAAGCTTCAACATCCGTTGAGCAGGTGTACTGTACCGAGATCCCGATTGAACGTAGCTCGGAAATCCTACACAAGGAGGGTCGCTTCCCTCTAAATTGTACTAGGTCTACGTGACAAGGTGTGCTGAGGCTCAGCGGGAGGACATTCTCATATCTACATTCCGAGTAGATCCTCAGTGTGCTGCCCGTCAAGTATCCCCAGTGACAATTGTATTCTTCGCACAGTTGGCGTTGTTGCTCGTGCCGGATGCCGGTCTGCGTATGACCCCAGGCAATGCGAGCCGCTATCACCGCCACGGCTCCACGAGTCACATCCCGAGTGCCGTAGACAGCCATCGCCAAGGCCCAGATGAAACATTTTCCGTCCTTCGGCACCGGCACCACCAACCATTGTCGTAACGAGCGACACACCGGGTACTGCACACTATTGCGTGTGGTCCATGGCTCCCTCTGGTACATACACACATCACAGGCATAGGTAAGCAACCCCAGGCCGTACATGCTCTGCCGGGCTACAACGACATGTTGTGCTGCCGGGCAACACGAACACCGTGTGACTTCCTGGCGAACGATATGCCACCGGGAAGCGCACAACATGTAGTCGCATGCAAGCAACCCCTACCAAATAAGGCCGGGTCCATGCGGTCCCGGGACCAATAGGGACCCATCATGGACCCCATATGGACCCGTATGGACCACATGGACCCCACATGGACCCGTGAAAAATGGATCACATGGACCCGTCGATGAAGCCTTCGGGCTTTTACCACTAGATTGGTCCAAAAGTTCCTATCGGTCCGGGGTGGGTCCCACACTTGGTACCACCGATTTCTCGGTCCATGCGACATTTCACCATGGGTCCATGCGGTGTTTCGTCGGTCCATGTGGGGTCCATGTGTCCATCGAAATCTCACCACGGATTCCTCGCCGCTGGCGTGGGGGACCTCGCATGGACCCGTATGGCCATGCTTTAAGGCAGCATGTGGTGCATGGACCGACCCTGGACCGACCCCGGACCGACCCTGGACCAAACATGATCGCTCGGACCCAGGTTGGACCAGCACGGACCAAACCTCCGATAGGCGCCCAACCGTACGGACCATATATGGACCTCGCGTGGACCCCGCGTGGACACCGCATGGACCCATGGGTGGAGCACTCGAGATGGACTGCACGGGGGAGGCGATGCGTGGACCTCGCATGGACCTCGCATGGACCCGGGAGTGGCGCACCCAAGATGGTGTGCGTGGTGAAGGCGATGCGTGGACCTCGCATGGACCCAGCATGGGCCCCGCATGGACCCGTAGGGTGGCACACCCGAGATAAACTGCGCGGGGAAGGCGATGCGTGGACCTCGCATGGACCCGTGGTGTGGCGCACCCAGCATGGGTTGCGTGGTGAAGGCGATGCGTGGACCCCGCATGGACCCCGCATGGACCAGTGGGGGCGCACCCAAGATGGACTGCACGGGGAAGGCGATGCGTGGACCTCGCATGGACCCGTGGGGTGGCGCACCCGAGATGGGGTGCGCGGGGAAGGCGATGTGTGGACCTCGCATGGACCCGTGGGGTGGCGCACCCGGCATGTGTTGCGTGGTGAATGCGATGCGTGGACCTCGCATG
Organism: Cymbomonas tetramitiformis; assembly: GCA_001247695.2. Lineage (NCBI taxonomy): Eukaryota > Viridiplantae > Chlorophyta > Pyramimonadophyceae > Pyramimonadales > Pyramimonadaceae > Cymbomonas > Cymbomonas tetramitiformis. The sequence goes on along the minus strand of LGRX02027641.1, from coordinate 48,805 downwards.
GACCCCGCATGGACCCGTGGGGTGGAGCACCCGAGATGGACTGCACGGGGGAGACGATGCGTGGACCTCGCATGGACCCGTGGGGTGGAGCACCCGAGATGGGGTGCGCGGGGAAGGTGATGCGTGGACCTCGCATGGACCCGTGGGGTGGCGCACCCGGCATGGGTTGCGTGGTGAAGGCGATGCGTGGACCTCGCATGGACCCCGCATGGACCAGTGGGTGGCGCACCCGAGATGTACTACACGGGGGAGGCGATACGTGGACCCCGCATGGACCCGTGGGGTGGCGCGCGATCAGAAATACGGTCTGACTGCTGGGTCAGCGACAGCGGCCTCAGCGGAAATCGAGTCCATGCGATTATTCGCCGGGGCCATGCGCTTATTAAGTGGAGTCCATGTAATTATTAAGCGGGTCCGTATGCTTATCTTGCGGGTCCATACGATTATTCCGCCGGTCCATGTGGGTGGTAATAAGCGGGTCCATGCGACTATTGTGTGGGTCCATACGGTTATTCAGCGGGTCCGTGTGGTTATTTTGGGGGTCCATACGATTATTCGACGGGTCCATGCGGTCATTAAGGAAGTGCATGTGACAAAATGACCGCACGGGGAAGGTGATGCGTGGACCTCGCATGGACCCCGCACGGACCCGTAAAAATATTTACACTGTACATATGTTACACATTTGTCAGTAAGAAACGGTTGGGTTGGTAGCATACTAATATTATCATACATCGAAAATAGGGGTATACAAAAGGTCCCCGATAGGTCCAGTACGGGTCCGCAATGGGTCCGGAACGGGTCCAGGGTGGGTACGCTCGAGGTCCATGCTTCAAGCGGCGTGATCATCTTCATCGTCAGCAACTTCACCAACAAAGTCAACGGTCCGGTCCAGAACCACCGCCAATATACCGGGCGTCTCTCTGATTCCCATAGGCAGTCGGCGGCGGTTCAAGGGTGTGATTGCTAAGCGCTTAGGCAGCCACGGTATTGGCACGATGCAAACCTGGGACTCGATTTCTTCGGCTCGGATAATAGAATCCTTCGTGGCCCATGGCAAGTCGGTACGTAGAAATACGGTCTGGCTGATGGGATCAGCGACAGCGGCCTCTTGAGGAAACCACCTGACTTTCACCAAAATGAATGGGTCGTGGCCGTGGATCGACATCTTGAAGACATCCAGCAACTCCGCGTACCTGATTGATCAGTATAATTCTGGGTAAAATTTGAGATCGCCTAACTCAACTGAACGAATACAACGAGGGCAACATGTCGTCCCCATTAGACCGGGATGTGGGCGGGATGGGGGCACGCACCAGTCCTGATTTTCGTATTGGGGAGTGCGAATGCCGTCAACCATTTTGTGTCCAACGAATATATCTCTGAACTTCACAAGCATGTATCGCTGAATACTCTCCTTATGAAGGTCTTTATCACGAGCTCTGAACATGCTACGTCCAACCTTTACATAACTGTATCGTAAAAGTCGTGGCGGTGGCGAGGTAATGAAGTTGATCTCTTCCGTGGTAAACTGCTTGACGACCATTCCTTCGCCATTGGGGTTCGGCTCCTTCCTCCACGTGCTGGCGTTGTCGAAGGTAGGGTCTACAAGACGCAACGGGGCAATCCACGGGTTTCCAGCAAGTCGTTGCCGACGGACACGTTGTTGATGCATCCTGTTTTGAGAATCAGGTGAAGACATTAGTCCGATGCGGGTCCCATGCCGGTCCTAGGTCCCGCCCCCATGGGGACATCGTTTCCGATGGTTCCAAAGGACGACTAGCGAGTGCGACTGACTATAAAAGTGATGCAAGTGTGGGTACAAACCGTCGAGATCGCTGATTTTCCGCCCTGATGCGTGCTGCAGCCAATTCAAACTGATCTCGAAGTTCGGCAAACCAATCGAAATGAAGGTACAGCCAGGATTTGATGTCCTTAATGGTATCTGAAGCCCAAAATATCGAACTTTATTTGAAGAACACGATATCGAAATGCAATACATGGGGCGGGGTCGGGGCGGGGTGTGGGACCGATGAGTCCGATATGTTGACTCAACAGGGGCGGCACGGTATCACATACCTTCTGATAGCAGCGTGTTCTTGCCTTGACGCTCCACCCCGGATTTGAGCATCATTGAAACCCGCAAAGGTTCGGGGAGTGGATATACAGGTGGCTTCGATCCTCGCGCCAAATCGCTCAACCCGCGACAAAGGTTTACGAGGTGCTCCAGCTCTATATTCTTCATGATGCTGGCCACCGGACTCGATCGCGTTTTGACCGCCCGTTTCATTCGGCCAAAGTAGTCCTCGAAGCAAAACATCCATAGCTCACGTGCTGGACCGTACATCATGAGCTGCGGCACGACATGAGTAAGGAGATGTTGCATCATCACCAAATCGGCTGGTGACATGTGATCTTCACCAAGCTTTAGGACCACTTTCACTCTCTCAATGAGACCTGGCATTTCCTGGAAAAGGCAAATAGCAGATCTCAAAAGGAAATAGTATGGGTACAATATAGGTGCATGCGGACCTACAATGCCCACGTGGGTACTAAATCAGGGAGACGATCCTTCCCCATCGGGGCGGGGCCCCGGACCAAGATTGCTGCTAAACTAGGCAATGATGCTTTACCTTCAAAAGAATTGTAGGGCTGACAACCTCACGAACGATGGAGCATATCTCCCCAACATAATCCGCGTGCAAAGGCCTTTCCACGAGCCCATCCGGACCAGGCCAGCTCGACAGAACAGGCAAAATTCCTGAAGTCATCGCCGTGATACCCAATGCCGCCTTTAATCTTCGAGGAATGAAATTCTCGTTAGCCTTCAGTTGCATAAGCTTCTGGGGCAGGGGGCCCCATGATTTTGGTGCGCCCAGAACGTCACGTAACCACTCGGTCATGGCAATTCTCGACGGCTTCGACGGTGCCCACGGAGATGGTTTACCTGCAGTGGGCACAAAGCGACAGGTCAAGATTGTGCCCCTACTTGGGGCCCAGCTCCGTACCCGTTGGGGCTAGTGTGGGTCGGGACGGGTCCCACGCGTGGTACCCCTCGACTCTAGCAACTTACCAGCAAGTCGCTGAGCTGCTGTTCGAACACGTGTAGCATTGCGAGGTTGCGGAGGCGCAACAAGCCAGCCCCGATTGACCTTAAACTCTCTTGCAAAATTCCGACAATGCGCTGACCAGTTGCCACCACAAATCGATTTGTGTAAGCGTTGGACCAAGTTGCTCAATATGTGCATCAAGTCCAAAAGGTACATGTATATGACGTTGAAGTACACCAATCTGGAGAACGCGCAAGGAGTTTTCACACCAAACTTCTTGAAACTATCTTGTAACTGCTCTTTGGAAGCGCCGTTCTTCGCCATGCCTTTGTGCAACTGCTGTATTTGTCGGACACGTTCATCGGTGTGGAGGTCAGTCTCGGTATCGCCACCTGGGTAAGTAAGTGTACAATCCATAATGAATTGGGGCAGATTGGGGGCGGGCTGTTGGCGGTACGGGGGCGACTTATGGGCGGGACAGGGGCGAGGCCAGGGCGGGACTCGGACAGTGCTTAGTAAGCACCAACGCTCCTATCACAAACTTCTCGGTAAACGAGTATAAGACGGTGGCGGGATGGAGGCCGCACGCCGGACCGACATGGGACCAGCATAGGACCGATCTATATGAGTATGATTGTACATCCAAGAATGGGCGGACCTCGTCGCTTTTGGAACTTCTCCAGAAATATCGTTTTCCCCATCTTGCTTTTCCCCCTTCCAATGCCGTTGATCAGGCACTTCAAGCATCCCATAATGGCAGTCGCAGCCATTCGTCGGGATGCGTCCACAAGGCCAACGTAATCCATGAGTACCGCGTACACCATGCATCGAACAGTAAATGGTTCTTTCTCGATGACGTCGAAAACCGTATGACCAGTGGACCACAGTACCTCTAGCTCATCCACCAGGTGGTCGTAAAAGAGCGAAGTGTCCTTGGGCTTGCCCTCCGCAATCCCATACGTGAACACGTGCTTGTGTCGTTCTTCCCCGGGCATGTTGCCAATCGTGAAGCAAATGGGCATGATGCTGGATAGCTGATCGTTGAACGGGTTGATTCCATCCGCGCAAAGAATAATCCATAGATTCCGGCGGTCCGCGAAGAATCTGGGGAACTTCTGGACCAAAGCTCGGAGAGCAGGAGAATCTGCATTCGCAAGGCCGGGTCCAATGTCATTTCCCCATGGGTCCGGCAATTCGCCCTCAAATGCACCACATACCGAACCAACTATAATATCAAACTAATCGCTGATTGAGCTAGGATGACGAGAGATGGGTCCCACAGGTTTCCCTATACAGGGCGGGATAAGGGACCGATAGGGACGGGAAAGGTACTATGGGACACTCAACAGGGCTGAGCAATTTTACATGATTTGCACCATGTATCCCGGTGACTTTGTCTGGTTGTTCGTCAGGAAGCTTGGTCGCATCGAAGCTCCGCACCATCGCGGCATATTCTGGACAGAGGAAGATGTACTCCAGCAGTGATTCCAAAGGCCAGTATCTGAAAATAGATCTTGCTCGACCGTTCGTTCTCACCCCGTCGTGTTCTTTTCCCAACCGATACCTCGAAGTCTTACACTTTGGACATTTGTCGAGCTCGCTGTGTTCACCCTTGTACATGATGCAGCCCTTGATGCACACGTGCACCTCATTGTACGCTCCGTAGAAGGGTTTAAACCGCTTCAATGTCTCGGGGAACGTGCGAGGAAGGACTTGCCGTTCTTCGTTGTTAAGGAGCCTTCCCCGGACGATGTCGAGAATAGATGCAAAGATGGACTGAGTCCCGTTGTGCTCGACCTGCATCTCCAAAAGGTCAAGTAACAGTCCGTTGATCTTGGAAATGTCCTGCAGGGCGCCAACACTTCATCAGTCCATCCGCGCTTGGTACTAGAAGGATGCATGTGTAAAGTCATGGGGCAATATGGGTCCCCATCCGGTACCATACATGGGACCGGGCCGTTCACACAGGTCCCATATCGGTCCCATGTGGGTACCTTAACTTGCAAGCAGCACTCACTACTGTAACCGTACGAGGCGGTATGTACTGGTCCTAGATCGGTACCACGTCCCGTACCGATAGTTCCCCCACATGTTCCCAATGGGTACCACATCCTGAACACCGCACTCACCACATCGCCTTCGCCATCGGAATCATCCGCAGAGTCATCGGTAAGCTCTTCGGCATCTTCATCCTCCTCGCCACCGCCTTCCCCGTCGCCGCTGTCGTCTCCGGATGACGATTCGCCATCATCATCACGTAGTTGTTTCCCAAACCCCAAGTCCTCGATGTGTTTCGCCAACGCTTCAAAGTTGGATATCACCTCGGCTTCCCGAGGGGTATGGTCACGCTCCGCACCGCCCATCTCATCATCTCGGGGAGATGATCGCGCATTCTCTTCTTCGAACTCCTGTTGCGGAATGAATACACCATATTGTTTGACATGTCGGAGAATTTGACGGCGGCCAAGTTCACGTGTCGTAAGCCCTCGGTGGTGGCATTGATTACACGGACAAATGCCATACTCTGAAACGTAGCGTGCAGGGCGGCTTCCTTGTATGCCCTGTGGAGTCGCCATCTATCGTCACATAGACAAGTGCCAAACCATTTTATCCAGCATGGTGCAGGTAGAACGCCTGCAAAAGGTCGTACACGCTGGGGTGAGTAAGTGTTTAAAGCGAGCAGTACTATACGGGGGCGGGGTCTCGGACCGATAGGAATCACTCAGTCCATAACCGGTCCCGAACCCCGGACCCGTAGGAACCATGCCTTGGACCCCACACGGACCCGTCGGTACCATGTCTGGGACCCCACATGGACCCGTCGGTACCATGCCTTGGACCCCACACGGACCCCACACGGACCCGTTCGGAATCCACCGCAGCAAGACGCCGCAACCCTAATAAACCCTATGGTCCCATAGGTGGAACACAGCCCGCCCCTATGGGGTAAAGTAAAAAACAACTGGGTCTAGGGCGTGGGTCCAGGTCCATGTGGTCTAAAAATGTCTGACCATGCATGGACCTCGCATGGACTTGCCAAATAACCCGTTGAACCACTGTGGGACCGACGGCATGGACCCGTAATGAAGCCTATGGGACCGACGCACAGGTGTTTTTGCCTTTTTTTGCTTAAAAAAGTGCATTTTGGGGTTACGCGTTACACATGGACCTCGCTTGGACCGACCAGTGTTAAAGGCTCGCTCTCACCCTGCCCCCGTGAGGATTAGCGGGTCCCCGAGATTTTACAAAAAAAACAACTGGGTCTAGGCGTGGGTCCGGGTCCATGTGGTGCAAAAATGTCTGACCATGCATGGACCTCGCATGGACTTGCGTCGGACCACTGTGGGACCGACGGCATGGACCCGTAATGAAGCCTATGGGACCGACGCACAGTTTCACATTTTGGGGGATTCGAGTCACATGGACCTCACGTGGACCTATCTAAAGAACGTCGGCGAGGCAAGCAGCGGTGTAAAGAATTCCTCGTTGAGAGATAGCGAAAATCGACCCAAAAATCGAAAAAACAAAATTTGGGCACTAAAAGGGGCAGGTTGATTGCAATATATCCTGCCAAACAAAAAAGCAAAAATGTTTTTTTCCCGTGAGATATCGGCATTTTTGTGCGTGCGATTTTTTCAAATCGAACTAAAGGGGAAAAATCGAAGAACAGGTGCTCTGTGGGAATGCTTTCCTGTTCCAGCGAACGGTGCAATTGACGGACCAGATGAACCCCCCAGTCTTAATCGGACGGTCTCCATGAGTTACTGAAACTCAAAATGGCATGAAGGCGTGGGTGGGCACCCATAACGCCCCTTGTGCACTACCGGCGTCGTTGGCAATCGCGGCAATCGCCCATCGTGCCACATGCACGGGGAACTGCCAGCAGGACACAAGGGGAATCGTGGGTGCCCATGCCTCCAAGGGGATTCGAACCCCTCACCCTCACGTGAAACGTGTTCGGCTTACCAACATTTGACCACTCGGCCAAGCACCCACGGTGATGGAAATTCGCCGCACGGCAGCAATTTTATTCATAAAACCGCATGCCCTACCGACAGCACTCTGAAACGAACTAGAAAAGAAAAAAAGAAATTGAGACCTGCAAATTTGAAATCGCAGCCCACCATGTACCGATACAGAGACAGTCCCATGCGAGTTGACTCGATCGCGTGGACCGACGTTGGACCTCGATGGAACCAATGCTGTCCACCTTGGTACAATGCCTCGCCAGGCGGCGCAGAAAGTCAAAGAACTTTGAATTCTTTGAAGACCTTCGTTCCTCGCACTACCGCCTCACAACCTCAGTCCTCACAGCCTCACGCACAACCTCCGTCCGTCCACGCAGCACAGACATCGATGGGACCTTCACGCAAGACACGCAGCAAAGACGAGAAGAAATTGTCTTCCCGGCAGACGACCCTCCCTCAGTCTGGAAACACCCAGCTGGGGGAGCTCATGCGCCAGTTTGCAGCCCAGCAGCAAGAAATGCAGGGTCTCCGGCAGTAGCTGGCAGCAGGGCTTGCTGGTGCTGCTGCTGTGCCTGCGCAGCACCCGGCCGTCAAGGTGGAAGCGGGTGCTACAGGCAGCGCGCCTGGCGATGCGGGGGGGGTCTTCCACACGACAAAGGAAGCCCCCAGCATCTCGTGAAGTCATTGCAGCGGTCGACAAATTTAGTTTGCGGAAATAATTTAAGAAGTGGAGTATGGGCCCCTGGATGCACCATCTCCACGCTGGAGGAAGAGAGCCTGGACGAAGCCGTTGAGGCGATCAAAACGGCGACGCCAGGCTTCTCGTACGAATGCGTGCGGGATTACATAAAAAACCGACTGACATATATGAAATGTCAGACCACCACCTTGGGGAGGTGGAAGCTAAAGACCACAAAAGAATGCCCGACGGGTTTTTTCCAGCGTTTTGACGGCCCGGCCCGCGGCGTCCGGGTGGCATCGGACGCCACCGGCGAGCTGCCCGGCAAGAAGACCACCGAGACGGTGCTGAATTACTTCGACGCCGGGCAGCCCACGGAGGGGCCCCTCTTTGAAGCCTTCTGGGCACTGGAGGGGGTGCAGTACGTCAAGCCCGCCGACGTGCAGCCCGCCAACTTGGGGAAGCCCGCCGCCGGGCTGGACAAGGATCAAGGGGAGAAGATCCCTGCCCCAGTCGCGCCCGAGAAGCAGGGCAAGGAGAAGAAGAGTTCGTTCGTGTGGCCACTGGTAAGCAAACATACCTGTTATGTTTTTTTACCCTGGACCCCTTTGTTTTAAGAGGGACGGTACAGGGGCCACGTTTAGCCCTCGTACCGAACCCACGCTGGACCGACCCACAGTGTGGTAGGGCCGCTCCAGCTGAACTGCAGTGTGTGAGTGTGGGTACGATGTCGCTGACTGCTATTGGTTTGGGGCTGGGTCGCAGGCGGATGACTCCACACTGGTGCTCGGGTCATTCGTCGCCGTGCACCGCATCCGCTCCAAATCCGTTACCCCCTTCCCCGAGGAGTTCGCCTCCTCACTCCTCGACTACGACAACGATCGGTTCGAGTTGTGTTACGGGGTGGTGGAGGGGGTCCCCGGGGGGAGCAGTGTGAATATTGCCAAGGGGGGCAAAATCCCCAAGGACGTCGTGGAGGTTTTGCTCAAGTTCGGAGTAAAACCTTCCCCCCACGACGAGAACGACGAGGCCGGGGACCATCACGACCGCATCCTTGCGATGCACGAGTTATCCATCACGAAGTTGCTCGCTCTCCCCCTCAACTCAGAAAAAAAAATAAACAAAACAGAACTCCAGCACGACGCCAAGTCGATAATGGAGGCAGGCATCCTGGTGTGGTGAGTAACCCTTCAGTTCACACGTTTTGCCCTCTGTAAACCTGGGCCCGTTTACCTCTGTAAACCTGGGTCCCGCACGGTCCGGTGTTCTGCCCGCACCCCGCCCCCGTATGTCCTGTATGGTCCCACGTGTCGCCCCAACCCCGCCCCAGTATACTCTGTGTACTGTGTTGAGGTGTGGTGTGTCTACGTATGCAGGTTGCCAGTCAGTAACGTCAAGCTCAGCAAAAATGCCTCTAAGGTATTTGCTGGTATGAAGGTGCAGCGCGCCAAGGAAGCTTCCGAACGAAGTACTGCCAGCCACGCCGCCAAGGAGGCCCGCAAAAAGGCGGCAAAGGAGATGCTCGGCAAGGCCAAGAGGAAAGCGGATGGGGGCGACGAAGCCGAGAAAAAGAAGAGGAAAAAGGGCAAGGCAGCTGTAACGGAGGAGGCCGAGGAGGCCGAGCAGGCCGAGCAGGCCGGGGAGGTGGTGGAGGACATGGAGGCGTCCGGGGATGGTGATGAGAATGGTGATGGGCCCTCGGATGGGAATGGAGAGGATACGCAAGACGAAGATGCGCAAGACGAGGAGGGGGCACAGGCAGGGTATGATAGTGGTGACGAAGAATAGCAATCATTTTGTGTAGAACTGCCGTACTGTTTTTGCCGTCCTGACCACTTCACTTGTAAATATTGTTTATAATTGCATTGTATACTAAAATAATCATATGGACCCGCTGAATAACCATATGGACCCACAAAATAATCGCATGGACCCGCTTGTTGATCACATGGACCCGTTTTACAATCGTATGGACCCGCTTAATACCCACACGAACCCGCCGAATAATCGTATGGACCCACAAAATGATCACATGGACCCGCTGAATAACCGTATGGGCCCACAAAATAATCGAATGGACCCGCTTGCAGAGCACATGGACCCGTTTTACAATCGCATGGACCCGCTTAATACCCACACGAACCCGCCGAATAATCGTATGGACCCACAAAATGATCACATGGACCCGCTGAATAACCGTATGGACCCACAAAATAATCGAATGGACCCGCTTGCAGAGCACATGGACCCGTTTTACAATCGCATGGACCCGCTTAATACCCACACGGACCCGCGAATAATCGTATGGACCCACAAAATAATCACACGGACCCTCTGAATAACCATATGGACCCACATAATAATCGCATGGACCCGCTTGCAGAGCACATGGACCCGTTTTACAATCGCATGGACCCGCTTAATACCCGCACGGACCCGCCGAATAATCGTATGGACCCACAAAATGATCACATGGACCCGCTGAATAACCGTATGGACCCACATCATAATCGAATGGACCCGCTTGCAGAGCACATGGACCCGTTTTACAATCGCATGGACCCGCTTAATACCCACATGGACCCGCCGAAGAATCATATGGACCAACAAAATAATCATATGGACCCGCTGAATAACCGTATGGACCCACAAAATAATCGTATGGACCCACAAAATAATCACATGGACCCGCTAAATAACCGTATGGACCCGCTTGCAGAGCACATGGACCCGTTTTACAAACGCATGGACCCGCTTAATACCCACATGGACCCGCCGAAGAATCGTATGGACCCACAAAATAATCACATGGACCCGCAGAATAATCGCATAGACCCACATACTAATCACATGGACCCGCTTAATGCCCACGTGGACCCGCCGGATAATCATACGGACCCGCTTAATACTCACACGGACCCGCTAGATCATCGCTTGGACCCGCCTAAATACCACATGGACCTGCCGGGTAATCATATGAACCCATCGAGCGAGGGGTCCATGCTGGGTCCATGTGATGCATTCCCTACGGGTCCATGCGAGGTCCATGCGTCGCATGGACCCGTAGGAATGTCTGACCATCGGACCCATGTGGCCCTCACCGGTCCATGTGGGGTCCATGTGATGATAACTGAGTGGTCCCCGCGAAGTCCATGTGATTGTACCTACCGGTCCATGCGGGGTCCATGCGGGGTCCATGTGGGGTCCATGCGTCGCATGGACCCGTAGGAATGTCTGACCATCGGACCCATGTGGCCCTCACCGGTCCATGTCGGGTCCACATGCTACGTACACACTAAGAGGTATCACATGGACCCCACATGGACCCGTAGGGAGGGTCCATGTGAGGTCCATGTGACTGGAAACCGTATGGACCCCACATGGACCTTCAGTGGACCCCATATGGACCCCTAGGGAGAAATGTCTGACCATTTGGGGCATGCGAGGTCCATTCCAAGTCCACGGGGGTCCACGTGAGGTCCATGCGGGGTCCATGTGATTTATGAATCACATGGACCCGTCCTTATTTGGTAGGGGATGTGCCATGACACGGACGACTACGAGGATTACGCCGACGGTACTTTCGCGGTGAAGCCGCGAGCTCCGTCCGGTGCCATCGGGTGCGGTGTGCCGCCTTTCGGCTTTGGCACGCCGGCGGTCGGCGCTCTCGCCATGCTTTCCCTCTTCTGCATTTCTTTTGCAGGTGTAGCTGTTTCGGCATCCACAGCTTCTGCTGTGTCGGCATGTGCACCGGCTACGGAGGTGCCTTCGCCTGGTGGTGATCTCGATTGGCAAGCTCCGTCATTTTGCTCTACGAATGATTTTGTTGACTCGGTGATGCCGGCTCCGGGTCTCTTGTTGACTGACGATGTGCCACAGCTTCGACCGCCCGAGCCTCCTGACAGCCTGAGTTTTTTAGCATCTCAGGATTTAGCTCAAGCGGATTTGGGTTTCGGCATGGCATTTTATTACGGCATGGCCTTACATGAGAGCGGTCCTCTTGATGCGGAGCACTATTATGGAGCTGGTTACTTTACTTCCTATTATGGGATGGACTTCCGTGAGGCCACCGCTGACTACTTTGGTACTGTCGATTGACTTCTTGCTCACTCTGGAGGCACACCAACATGGTGGTGTGCAGAACTCCTGTGACCTCAAAGACTTCTTCAATCTGGTTTATGGTTTTACTTTGACACCTTTGAAATCTTCAATTTGACTTGCTAACACAGAGCCTTTCGGTAGTTTAGCCGGACCTTAATTGCCTGTAAGTTTCTGCTCTTGTGCTAGCTAGAGGGTTCTAATTTGTGTATCAGAATTGCACAGTTAGATTAGCAGTTAGGCCTTGTCACCCTGGCTCCTGCCCTAACACTTACAACTTTACATTTTCTGACTCTCCTAGCCAGTCACCACCCACAGTGCTGGGGTGGTGTGCTGAAATCTGTATAGGCAGCCCTGACTGGGAGTCCCGGTGCAGGCCCCTATGACAGATCCCTAGGACCAACACTGGACTGCTGACTGATCTGTAGGTTCGTACTGTGACACACGCGGTGTCACAGGTAGGCTAGACTTCGAGACCGTCCGAGACCGTTCCGGGTATATCTAGCTTAGGGTTTATTTATCTTATACAGTTTATCCACACGAGTACGGGACTTTCTGATATCTAGTGTACTTGGATATTCCGGTACTTATTATATATGGAGTCAGGGGTAATTTGAAAAGGTGGTCCGGTATTACTGGTAAAATTACCGGTAATTACCATCTTAGTAATTTACCAAAAAAAATACTGCCGCGCCTTATGCATGTGGATTAAATAACGCGGCCAAGGAACGTGGTGTCGGATCCGACCAAAATTCCAACGTGTACCAACGCGCAGTAAGGAAAAATAAGCCGCCACGTGCACGAGCTCTTCGCAAATCCAATCAACCAGACATGTGACTAGGCCATACCGCTCCGCCGCGCCTCTAGAGGAGCCCCTCACTCCATCTCAATCGTCGTTGTTTAGCCAGACATGGCCAAACTTCGCAGTGTCTAAAAAAAAGAGTGCGTGGGGCCAAACCTGTTGGATATACCCCTAAGACCCGGGATATATTCACTCAATGATAGTTTTCTCACAATGTAATAAAGTTGATAAGTTAACCCGATATAACGGGCATAAACAGTTAGGGTTCAGGTTCGGGTGACAGTCATACACACTACTATAGGAAGAGTCACAAAGTAAGCGGTGTGACCATTCCAGCATGACTTGGCAGTGGACTTTCAGACATCTTGGGATGGCGCATGCCGGATTGCTCGAGCCGGTTTGGCTCCTAGACCCTGCAGTGCTCCTGCCTCTTGGCCTGGTGACACCTCAGCCCCACGGGGTGAGGTGGTGTCACGGGGAACCCAATCTTGCCCCCCCCACTGTAAGGGGGGGGGGCACAGTGGGTCTCCTGTCTGTCACCCCTCAACCCGAGATGTCACCAGTGTCCGTTGTCACAGTTGTCAGTGTGCTATAAAACACTCAACCAAGTATTTTATATCATCTTAGTGTCCGAGAACACCCGCCCCTGCGAGACTGTTCTGCTCCTCAACACCCGACATATATATCCTTATCGTATATATATTTCTTGTTTCTTGTCACATGTCACCGATAGCTAAAAACCTAGGCATCTGTTTTTTTATCTATCTTAGCTTTCCGATCGTTTCGTGTCTCCACCTGCGCCCGGTGATATATATTTCCCTTATATATATATATCCCACCGCCTGAGATTGCAGTTCTCATCATACAACTCAAACTCAAACTCAAGTCTTGCATAGACCCAGGGGTGACCCACCCTCCTAGGATCTAGTCTACACCTCTTCACACCAGACACTTGACTTCTTGTTTTTTATACCGAATAACCTTTAATTAATGTCGACACCGAATGTCGACATTCGGTAAAAAGTCCATGCAATCCTTACAGTATGAGTATCATGGAGAAGTGTCAGTTTTTCCAAAAGTATTGAATTTCTCATCAGATTCGAACAATTCCCACGGTATTTTGACTCTTTATGACTGAGCACGATAAAAATGCGCATATGGATTTTGAACTGGCTCTTTTAGTTTTCGAGAAGACCGACTTTTTTTACACCTGTCTTCGTTTTGGTGAAAATCGATATTACATATCATACCATGTTTAGTTCGCCAAGTGGTGATGTAGAAATCACCTTCAAGTGCATTCTCCAGTCCCCCTCATGAATACGCTGACATGTGCAGAGAACTAAACATTACCTTCATCACATTTCAGTATTGAATACCATATCACGGATACTTCTGATTCTCGGCCGTGCAGGCGATGGGTGGTGCGTTCAAAACGGAGACAGTCCTTGACGACCTGCCGAACTCCGTGCTTAGCTTCATTTTCGGTCTGATACCCGATCAGAAGGAACGGGTGGTGTGTAAATTTGTGTGTACCCGGTGGCGTGGCGTGTGCAAGGATGTTAGAAATAATCCTTTCGTCCTATCAACTTCCCAGGTATTGTCTGGGTTCATGCTCGACTGAACGTCTCCAACACTCCAGCGCATTTTCAGAGTCTCTTCTAATCAATTCGGAGACATATCTAGGCTATTTCCCATCCGCCATCAACTTAATGCCTAACGAAACTTTGACTTAATTCCTGCGATCATCTGAGCATGAGCATGACGTTTCGGTATTGCACTGGTCACTTCCTGACGTTCCCGCTTTCCAGGATGGAAGCACAAAACTTTGGGATATGCGGAGCCGACGCGAGCTGTGCACGCTGACTCGCGACCTCCGCAATGAGCCTTTGTGCTGCGCATTCAGTCAAGATGCGCTACGGATAGCCATGGGATCAAAGGATGGAGCAGTTACCTTTTGGAACGCCAGCAATTTCCAGCAAGATTTAATTCTTTCGCCACATCTGCCGTCTCAGAAGGGCTGTCTATGCAGAGGTGGGTTGATAAGCTAAAACCATCTGCTTTGACCTGTGTAATCGGTAACGTAATTAATAGAATATGGCAGTGGCTGCTCCTGTCTTCTCTAATGGGCACCTTACGCAGGCCCTCCTCGTCTCTAATCGGCACCTTACGCAGGCCCTCCTAGACAAGATATGTTGCTGCGGCTGCACTACACCGGTAGATAGTCGGTCACATTTGAGACGAAATATCAGTTTCTTCCGGCGCATTTTCTCCAGAAGCTTTGCGCACCGTCGCAACGCAAGAGCCTTTGCATGTTGCGGAGATGAAGCTTCCCACCCTGCTCGGAGCTCTGCTGCTGGTCTTTGACGTGGAAATCCAGCTGGTAAGATCGAATTAACTGACTGGGCGTTTCCCGAGATTTGCCAGGTCAATGGGAATGCCCTCGCTGTGGCACGTGGCACGAAAATAGGGACCAGCACTTCTATTTCGCGCGATACGAGTTGGGATGCAATCGCTCCTGCACGGCCTGCGCGCTCGCGAGGCCCGCCCAACGCCCACGCGGGGATTGCCAACTCGCAGGCCACTCGGACGCTGTGACTTGCTGTGTATTTAGCCCCTGTGGCATGTTCTTCGTCTCTGGATCGAAAGACCGTACCTTAAGGGTGTGGTCGTTGGAAAAGACTCCAGCACTTCGACAACTGCAGACGCTCGTCGGCCACTCTCAACCCGTCCTGGCTTGCAGTTTCGGTAAAGGCGGACTGCTAGTTTCCACATCCGCAGATTGCGACGTCCGAATCTGGGATCCCTTTCAGAAGGTAGGTCTCAGCCTCCCCCCGCCGGCCTGGCCAAAGCTTCGCTGAGTCTGTTTGGCTCACAAGAAAGTCCGGAATCCTGGAGCGCTGGAACCCAAGACTGAAAGTCCCTCAGGCAGTGCGCAGGCCTCGTCATCGCCATCCTTCACGAATGAAATCGGCCTGCCTCTTTCACTCACTCATGATTGACACATATGGGGCATCTGAAAGCCTTCGTGATATCCTTGTGTAACTCATGTATAGTCTCCGTTGGAAATCGTGCTTGAGCAAATAATATGCGGTCAAGGTCACAGAGAGCCGTTTTGTATTGAACCCACGATATCCACATCGCAGGACGTGCCCATCCACATTGCCATGCTGCGCTAGGGGCTGTGCGGAACTTTCAAGGAGGCTGCGTGCATCAGAATCTCGGGCGCAAACTTAGGCGGCGGGCTAGGAGACCCTCGGACGTCAAGTTCTCGGGGCTGCTAAGTGCTATCAGGCTTTGGCTCTGAGGTGGGACCTGACGGGGGCTCTGAGGTGGGATCTGACGGGGGCTCTGAGGTGGGACCGCAGGTCGGCAGGGTTTGGGACGTGCTCTCAGGCCGGGGGCTTTGAATCCCATGAGAGCGCGCGGGGGCTGCCGCGCGCTCTCGGATGAGACTGTTGGCCTGGGACTTGTTCTCTCAGGCTCTCGGGCGCACCGCGCATTCTGAGGCACTGGGACCTGCTCTCATGGCGTGGTTCTGCACTCTCGGGCAGGGGCTGGGAGGGACTCTCGGGCAGGGGCTGGGAGGGACTCTCTCGGGCAGGGGCTGGGGGACGCTTTCTGGGGCTTGGGGCGAAGCGTGCTCTCAAGGAGTGGCTGGGGCGCATTTTCAGGGGGCTTGTGCGCGCATCCTCGCTGGGCATATTCCGGGGAGCCCTGGGTGCCTGTGTTCTTCAGAGCCCTACAGCTTCAGCGAGTGCAATCGTATCTGCAATGCTCAGTGCGCTCTATTCCTCACCCAGATCGTTCTATCTCTTTGATTTTTTGGTCTCTAAGTCGATGCCAGGTTCTAAAACCTGAAATATTCACAGCATAACCGCAACGTAGGCCTACTGCATAATCACTCTGTCTCGGCCTCTGCTTATACTGAGGCCTTTGATTTGCTGAGAGGGCTTCGAATCCCTCTTGGTCTGACCGGTGGGGCTTCTGTCTCGGCGATAGACCATTTGGATCATTCCGTATTCCGCATTTTATCGCTTCGGCACATTATCATGAAATGGTTCTATTGTTTCTTTCTGCAATATCGCCAGGCTGAAAAGTTGTTACCTTTGCTAGCAGGGGTCACTCCGGATGGGTCCTCTCGTGCGCCGTCTCCCCACGGGACGGCGCCATCGCCACAAGTGCCAATGACTCAACCATCAGAATCTGGGTTGCCTCCGAAGGAACCTGCACCCAGCTGCTCCGTGGGCATTCCCTTACGGACCAGGGGTGCACCTGTTGTGTGAAGCCACGAGCAGCCATGAGCAGGTCCAGCACTTTCACATTGGTTTGCAACTCCACATGTCCTCTCCAAGGACATGTATCTCGAGTGCTATGCTGCGCCTTTAGCCCGGATGGAAGCCTTTTTGTTTCAGGGGGAGCCGATTGGGCCATCAAGGTACGCTTCATTACCACTTCCTTCGTTCTTCTCTTGTAGCGTAAGGTCTTGTCTTGCGCAGAAGCGCGATTCGCCTTGCAGGAACGAAGTCTGTTCAAAATCTTTTCGGCACTTTCAGTGATGGCGCACTTGCACTTCCAAGTGCTTATTTGTGCCAGGTGCAACTGCCATGTTCTCACAAAAGCCCCCAACAAGGGTTGGCATCTGCCAGCTCTATCACTTTACACAGCCAAGGTGGCATCGCTGTGTGGTCAAACAACATGTGGCCTGTAGCTGACCCAATATTTGGATGCGGAATATTTGTGTCACACACATCTCAAGCATGCTGCTGCTTCTACTTCAAAGGCTCCAAAAAATCATCTTGAAAGGGAACACGAATGAAACAAAATAGGAACCCAACATCCCCCCTTTAGAAGTAGTGCGTGGCGTGTACTAGGCTCTCTCTTTGTTTTATCAATTCATACCTTAAGTCCACTGGCCTGTTTGTTGCTGAGTAAATGATGGTTGGGATGCTTGCAGGTTTGGGATACATCATCTTGGAAGCAGATATGTGCGCTGCATGGACATAAGCATGCAGTGAGCGCATGCCAATTTGACAAACGAGGGAATCTTCTGCTTTCAGGTTCTTGGGATGGTTCGATGAAAGTCTGGGATGCCGGAAATTGGACTGAGCTGCATAGCCTTCGAGGACATTATGGAGGGGTCAATTCATGCCAGTTTTCTGCATAAGCTTTCCTATTCACTGCCTTTTCTGTCCTATTTCCACCAACTGTCCTCTCCAAGTCTCCATTTTGAGTAGTACAGGACTTCATGTATATATTAGACGAGGATTATGTATAGTCTGTGCGGTAACTTAGGCCTAGTTTTGATAATCACAGTGACTTGGCTTGACACCCTTCTTTTGATTTCCATCACTACGAATTCCTGAAAGCTCACCTGTAGCCTTGTACGTTGATAGCATCGCATATTCAGAATATACCATACAGGGTATGCCCGATGCTCCCTGATCAATGTGTAAAGGCGCCTTTTACCTAGGCCTAATGCTCTATGTGTCAAGACAATCGACGCTAATGCCGGGCCTTATGACATCCTTGTTCAAAATATCATGACACGGAACTGAACCATGAGATATCGACTGTTGCGACATGCTCAGAGTCTTGTAATTAGGACTATTAGGGACGTGCAAATATGACGGGTATACCGACATGACATGGTATGCCCGTAAGACATGGTCACATGATATGACTGTTGTGTGCCATGATGTGATTGTTAGAGTCTGCTGAACTTTCACTGCTGTTCGAAAATTATATCCGACTATGATTCGACCGGCTCTTTCCGTGCGTTGGAGCATCAAATCGCTCCGAGAAGGTTTCAAACCCGCGACCTCCCACACCCACATACTAATGCAGTCGCTCTACCATCTGAGCTACCTAAGTTATTGATGTGTAGCTCGCTTCTCGTAGTGATGCTGTGTAAATGTGGCGTGTCGTTAGGTGCATATTGGACGATGTATACACCTGGTACGGTGTATGGGACGCAACGAGGTCCCGTATCGAACTTAAATTCGCAACATGCATACAATGTGATTTTCTGCAACATGCTCGATGCATTTTACAACATGCCTGCAACTTACATGCAACATGCCTGCATCACGCAGATACAATATGACCGATCATAAGTATGCCCTCAGCATGCATAGTACACGTTTGCAACATTGTGTTGCAAGCGTGTTGCGGAGATGTTGCACACGTGTTGCACGGTATTTCTGCAACACATCTGCAGCACCTCTGCAACCGTGGAGAGCTCACTCCAACTGTTTGCAACGTACTGTTGTAAACATGTTGCATGTACTGCAGACATGTTGGTGTGTGTTGTGGATGTATTGGGGAATGTGTTGCGCAGACGTGTTGGCCGATCAATGGGTTGCAGCTGTAGTGCTGCCCGCAACATGTCTGCAACGCATGTGTTGCACTTCTCTAGTATGAACCGTATGGATTCCAAGCATATTGCGTGTGGTGGCGTCCCCCACACCCTGCTGCGCATACAACTATTCCATAAAGGTTGGCACAATGTGAAAGTTCAAGGTTATATTTCGTTTGGGTTTATTTCGGTATGAGGGGAGGTGAGGGGAGGGTATATCGACAGAAAACAAACCGCGAGTTGCGAGGAGGAGAGATCGAACCTCCACCCTCCAAAGCGCCAAATGCTCAAAACAAGCGATTAAATCGCTGATCTACGACGATAGAGTTAGTGTAAGTCTGGTCATTTATTGCATATATATACTTTCACATCAAAGGGTCATTTGCCTACGCTCATACTGCCATTAAATTAATCGCCTACGCTCATACTGCCATTCAATCAGTTGCCTACGCTCATACTGCGATATTCGGCATCTGCCTACGCTCGTATACTGAAATAAACCCATTTCGGTTTATTCTGCCGCTTGTCTGCTCCACCAACGAATGTTCGAGAAACCGTCAATTGCAGTCTGTGTTAAACGTTCGTTTCCAAAGCTGTGTCTCGTTATTATTGTTATATATCATGCCAAGCCATCGAACTGATATCAACTACGTTTCTGGACGGAAAGCCTACTTGATCGCCATATACCGTAAACCTGGATTACCAGGGTTACCGGATACGGGTTACTTTTGCACCCAGAGTAAATTGTATGACACTATACCTAGGATGGGTACGTGATGGTGTATTGCGACAACGTGTTGCGAAGATACCGGGTTGATTATCTACATGCATTGCATCCGGAAGATCCGAGGTCCTGTATGAAGTCGGTAATTATATATACATTGCACCTTAACAAGACAGAACAAAGCTTAACAACGGCACGTACGGAACGTTTGCAGTATTTGATGCGATTTGATGACGTGAACGACCATGACTTATGAGCTATATATTCTTTCATCAATGCATACAACCTAGTATCATCCGCGTGTGTAAACGAGCCAGCTGCATCCAAAGCTCAGCTCAGGACGACACGGATACAATACACCTATCGTACACCAAGTCACGACTTGTTTGTAAGTGGTCAGTGCGACTATTGCTAGAATATTGCAAAAATAGTATATATATATGCACGCGCTGTGAAGGATCCGTTCCTGACGACCACTCGCACAAGTTCGGCTTCGAGACTTTCCCAAGGGTACGCGTTATCGAGCCAGCTGCCTACATGCATGTGTTCGTAACGCAGCATGCATAACCGCGCGTGTACGGAAAATCACGTGGTGCATGCTAATATATTATATATGCTAATATAGCGACCTTCGCTCATACTTACACGCGTATGTGTGTTTCACGCTGTGAATCGCTTCGTGCGTAGCCTTGTATGCCCCGTCGCGCCGGGACACGCGTCGTGATTATCACGGTCTGATTTAACAATCGGATGCCTCTGTTGCTTGGCACAAATCGCACAATGCGTGGTGGTAAGCAAGAGTGAATACTATAAGAGGTTATCCGAGCAAACGCTACGCGATTTGGCGATCGGCCACCGCGAGGGTGACATGGTGGCGAGGCGAAAATTCGTTGGCCGAAATAATTATATAGTATTGCTCATAAATTTAAGGGAACGAAAAGCGGGCGTTGCGTTCCGAATAACCTTTCGGTTGCGCAGGCGCGCATGTCACCTCGGTTCCATACACAATGTGTAGAAGTGCGTGAGGTGGCCCAGCTTTCCCATAAGGTGCTGGTGAGCACATCGATATCAATCAACTTAGACATTCACTGGGAAGGGATTCGCAAGGTCGCAAGGCCTCAAGCAGCTCAAGTAGTCAAGTAGACTATTGCCACTATAACGGTGTCACACGTGAACCAACCAGTCCGGTGACCAGTTCGCCTTTTATTTGCCTACCTCATGGACCATACATCCATGCGATGGGGCACCCGAAAGTCGCGCGATAAGGCGACTCCTGAATTTTCCCAAAACTGCCTTATTTCTAATTCTGAAAAAAACGGAATTAATTTAAGCCAATATTCATCGAAATATTGGGGAAATGCTGTGGGGGTCAATATAGGGGGGCATTCAAGGGGGCTATCGATGCCTATCGACTGCCCACTACATGTCCCCAAATTTTCGAATTCAAATGTCACTTGAGAGCGACTTCCTGATTTTGAAAGAAATCGACATTCAGCCCCCTCAGCATAACCCCTCCAAAATGGGCATGTGTGCTTGACGCATGGTCAACGCGTCAGGTGTGGTACTGCATGACTCGAACCCCCATTGTTAAATTTGACCTCGTAGTCGTCATTGATATACTCCCTGCATATTATGAGTTCGTGGCAGCCGCATATAAGCAAGATCCATGTGTGTAGGGGGTTCATTTTCGAAAAGGTGCTCGAAATCGTCAAAAAGTGCCCCTTAATTTATGAGCATGACTATATACCCACCCTGTACCCCCTCGCTCCCGTAATCACTCTGCATTTCCTACGTGATACATGGATAGCATTGGACTTCATGGGGAATAAGCCCCGCTCCCGCTGCTGTGTGGGATGCTAAGCAAGTCAAAGCGTTATCGTTCAAAATGTTACGGGCCTGAATTCAGAAGCAGCTGAAACGACGCGTCTACGAAAACTTGGGTATTCGCAGGGAAAGTGTGTAGCATTGAAGTATACGGTGTCAATATGCGACTGGTTGCACCACTCAAGCTGATCCGCATGTGGTACACTATTATGCGCCGAGGGCGGGCAAATAGGCTCTGCCTGCATACCGACATTCAATTACAGTGCACTGCCGGTAGATCCTTATTTCATGACCCTGGCCATATCAAATGACCAAATCGACTTGGTGTCAAATTTTCAGTTCTGGTAGGGAGCTTGCATAACTGCACCACTCTCACCGGGGCAGATCGTCTAAGGGATTTGAGGAACCTTATCCGGGTAGTTTTTAAGATCATCTCGTGCAAACACACTTATCTCTGCCACTCGACATAGTTATTGCTGAAGACAGGCTATATCGTTAATACATACACCCACCACCATCGGCAATGATCTACATTCTTTTCCCATTTTTCTCTGTATTCGCAGGTGCTATAACCAGTCTCATCCCGACAGTTCATGTTGTTCATCTGTTGCGTCCATGGGCCCATTTTCGACTACCTCTGAGTTTGGGGAATCATCTTCATCTTGAGCGTTGTCTTGCTCCCGGAGGCTCAGATTTTCTGCTTGAGCAAGCAGAGGCTCCTCAAGCTCACGGGGCGCCGCTCTCTGTACGCTGGATTTGATTGTCTGGCCTAGTGTTAAAGGAGCCTCCACAAACACGAGGTACACACGCGCACGCTCAGTCCAAACGGCCATCCCCGCCAGCCACAGCGCCCCTGCCAGGCTCAGCCCCAGCACTACTTCCACCTGCGTCTCGATGAAGCTTGACTCTGCAAACTGAGGGCCTTGCTCGCGCGTCTTCGCCTTGGCCGTCCTGAAAATACATGCAAATGACCACTCAATAGACGAGCATGCTGAAAGCGAGGAACGCCGTTGATGCGCGACGAGAGCTTCTTCCATAGATTGCCACGAGTCGAGGATACACTCGCTCAAAAAGCAAGCATTAGTGGTGAACAAGCTCTGCGCGTTCTCCATCGGTCAACAATGTACAGGCGTACACGATACATGCCGCGTCTGTGGCGCAATTGCACCAAATCATGAGCAAATATCACTCCAAGTCCACCAGCCGGGCCTGAATACTCCAAGACTGCCATTGAGCGGACAGCGAATTCCTTTACAAGCGCATCCCTTCTCTTTCTCAGTGCACCGCATGCTGAAAGCCGAGGCGCGACCGAATGGTTCACAGCAAACCCGCTTTGATGGGAGGCTTGCACACCGCGAGTCGCACACGCACCGGTGCAGCCGAGAGAGGCTCCCGCGGCGAGGGAAGCGCTTTGCAGGACATCTGTCCCGAACTGCACCAGGCTCTTCTCCCGAAATTGCATCACGGGATAGATTCTGGAAGGGGATGACACGCTATGCGAGGGTGACGAGACGGGCGTGAGCGCGGAGGCATGCCTGACAGTGTGCGCAACCACGGCAAGAACAGCGAGCGTGGCGGTGCGGCACACGCCGACGAAGGTTCCTGCGACGATGTCCCAGGTGCGGACGTCATACGAGTGAATACTGTTGCGGCGGATAATCCACACCATTGGCAGCGCCACGGTGTAGACCGCGTGGCATGCGGCGAGGAACACCTCCCTGTCCTCGCCCACACCGCACACACCGTCTGTCAGCCTACCTGTGCTTTGCATGCGTCTGTCAGCCTACCTACCTGTGCTTTGCATGCGTCTGTCAGCCCACCAGTGCTTTATGTGTGAGACAACCTGCAATGCACAAGAGACTCCCCTCATCGCGCATGCTGTCGCTAACACGGCCGCTTCCGCTACCCGTGCATCTTCTGCTACCCGCACATGCACGCATGATACAGCCGGGCCCTTCGTCAAGCGGTGCTGATCGACTGACAGAAAGGTGCAGGACACCTGACCGTCTTTTGTCGGCGGCAGGGGATGGCCCGGGAGCCGGGTGCGGGAAGCTGCGGCGGCGCCATGCAGACCTCGGTGGAGGTATGGAAGGTTCCTTGTATCGCGAAGTGAGGCGACACGAGTCGAAGGGGGAAGCAGAGAAGGGTCAGGCAAGGCCCTCTCACCTGCCCAAGATCCAGTTCGGATGCGGCCTCGAGCAGACCCCCACCACGGTGCTGGTCACGAGCCTGCACGGAGCACCCCACACAGCACGCATCGAGCGAGGTGGGATGAAGGCTGAAAGGGGAGCCGCACGCGAAGCCGCTCTGAACGGTGAGATGGCATGCATTCCGAAGACACACGGCTGGAATCTACTTATGCACCGCAGGATCGTAATGACTGCAGGCAGGAAGACGCATGCACCGCAGGATCGTAGTGACTGCAGGCAGGAATATGCATGCACCGCAGGATCGTAATGGCTGCAGGCAGGAATACGCATGCACCGCAGGATCAAGGAACTGGAGAATGGAGTGGGCAAGCACAGCAGAATCCAGGGGACCTGAGGCACAAGTGTGTACCCACCGCAGGATCAAGGAGACCAGAGGCCAGAGGTGATTCGGCTGATCCCAGCACGTGACCGCACCGCCGTACTGCATCCACTGGCGGCGAGTCATGCTGCGCTCGCGCTTGGCCCTCGACCCGACCCCTCTGCCCACTGGCCCGGCAGATGGTCGCGGAGAGCCCGCATCCTCACCACGAGCACGCTCCACACTACACCAAGCCCCCCACCCTTCAAGACCCTTGGGAGATATGCGCGGTCCGAAGTCGACAGAAGATGCGTCCGCTAACCATGAAAAGAAAAGTCTTTTCATGAAAAAGTCTCCATGGATCGAAACCTGATCACCTGTTGCTCGCAGGGTTGCTGCACTGTATAGCCTCAAATGGTGGCAGGAAGGCAGGCGAAGTGAAGGGCGGGAGTGGAGGCGGGCAGGCTCTGACGTAATGTCTGCCTCGCTGGGAGCCCTCGTCGAGCGTGCCTGCGCACTAGCCTCGCCTATGCCCTCCGGCCGCCACCAAACTGTGGCGCGGTGCACGGGGGCCCGCTGCACCGACACTGAGAACCTGCGCCACACAGCAGTCCGGGCTCCCGGGCTCCAGTCAGCCCTTCAGCTTGGCGCTGGTGAACGCAGAGCGACGATGCTTGGTGGTGCTGGAGGGTCGGAATGATGCGGGGATGGGCGTGCAGGCCTTGACCAGCAGCTCCGGTGTCCTCACGAATGGGGAGCTGCGCTTATGGCTTAGAGGGATGACAGAAATATCCCCCACGCAGATGCAGGAGTCTGCTGAGGGCTACCACGGCCTGTGTGCCACGCGCAATCCATGGCTGAGGGCCGCCATGGCCAGTGTGCCACGCGCAATCGATGGCTGAGAGCTGCCACGGCCTGTGTGCCACACGCAATCCATGGCTGAGGGCCGCCATGGCCTGTGAGCCGCGCGCAATCGATGGCTGAGGGCCGCCATGGCCAGTGTGCCGCGCGCAATCCATGGCTGAGGGCCGCCACGGCCTGTGTGCCGCGCGCAATCCATGGCTGAGGGCCGCCACGGCCTGTGTGCCACGCGCAATCGATGGCTGAGGGCTGCCATGGCCAGTGTGCCACACGCAATCGATGGCTGAGAGCTGCCATCACGGCCTGTGTGACACGCGCCATCGATGGCTGAGGGCCGCCACGGCCTGTGTGCCACGCACAATCGATGGCTGAGGGCTGCCATGGCCAGTGTGCCACACGCAATCGATGGCTGAGAGCTGCCATCACGGCCTGTGTGACATGCGCCATCGATGGCTGAGGGCCGCCACGGCCTGTGTGCCACGCACAATCGATGGCTGAGGGCTGCCAAAGCCTGCATGCGGGGCACAATCGATGGCTCAGGGCTGCCACGGCTTGTGTGCCGCACACATTCGATGGCTCAAGGCTGCTGGGGTCGGTGTGCCGCTGCGATCGATGGTTCACGGCTGCCGGGGCCTGCATGTGAGCCAATTGACGGCTGCAGTTACAGACGGGCGGGGTAGCCAACCGGGCGCTAGCACCTTTGCCGAAGATAGCCCCAGTATCGAGCCGTCAAGAAGGTGACCAGTGCGGGGATGATGAGGTGCGTCGCCACCAGCACTGGCGCCGCGTAGGTAAGCTGCGCATCGACCCTCCGCCCGGCCCCCTCACCCCGGGGCGCTGCTCCTCCCTGCCCGAGCCCTGCTCATCCTAGGGGGCGCCAGGGCGAGCACCGAAAGCAAAGAAGGGGACGAGCGGCTCCTCTGTCTATAACAGGTTGCCCGTCATCCCCACGTGGCCACGTGGCCCGCATCCTCTCCGGTCGATGCGCGCTACGGCCCTCGGAACACGAGCTGCTGGTTGCCAAGGACGCCGACGTGTTGCATGTGCTTGTGGCAGACGTGGCGTAAAGCGGGAGACCGCAGATCTTGCCAGGCGGACGGAGAGGCGGATACTTCAGCAACAAAACCGCTCATCACATCAAATCATCGCACCAGGCCGGGAGGGGCGGCGCGGCAACAGGGACGGGAGGCGGGCGGCGGGGAAGCACCTCGTAGCTATGGTGGGAGGCGTTGACAGAGTCCGACGCGAGGCGCCACCCCCAGAAGCTGAGGGCTCCGGCGCCCAGCAGCAGGGCGCGCACCGTGAAGGAGATTGTCAGGTCAAGCACGTGCGCAGTCTGCATCTCCTGTGCCTCCTGCGTCCGAGCATAGGCCTGATCCGCCGCCTCCTCCTCGTTCGCCTCGATCCTCGAGTACCAGTTGCGCACGAGCTGGCTGTCGCACGGGTTCCCTGCCAGGCCGCCGCGCGAGGGATCAGCGCGCCCTGCCTCGCAGTCCCGCGCCGGACCTCGAGGCCCCCCCTCCCGGCCGAAGAGCAGGACTCAAAGACCTGGATACCTATGCACTAGCAAAGTGCTTCATCTGCGGTGAATGCCGCTCCCTGTACATCAGATGAGATGACCTGTGTCATTTTGGGACACAGGCGCACGCAGTTCTCTGCCCGGTGACCCCGCACGTACTTGCAAACGCTCATGTCCTGCGACGCCTCGGCGAGTTGACGTTAGTATGGGCAGGCGGGGGCACACAATGGGGGAAAGTGGGGGGAGGGAAGATGGCGAGGCGGAGGGAGGCACCCGGCTGCCCGAGCGCCACCCAGGGCCCCGTGCGGTGGCACTGGTCGAAAGCGCTGCTTATTTGGCACAGCTCCTCGCGAAGCTCCGCCAGATCCGACCCACGCCCACGCCCGCGCCACCGGGCACGCCAGGTGCCAGCATGGCGGCTGCCGATGCGGCGGAATCGGAAGGTGGGGCGCGCGCCGTGGCGGAGATGTGCATCCACCTCCAAGGGCTTCCACATCGCCTCCATGAACTCCACCACATCCTGTGGGGCCTCCAAGGGGGCTTTGTGAGGGGCGTTTGCGGCGGAGACGTGGAGCGGGGGTGGTGGAGCGCGCAGCCTGCTGAAGTTCAAGAAGCTCATTCAAGTAATGGCGCAGGCTGCGGCGTGAACGCACATCTGGCTGCGCGGTCGTGGGAGGCGTTTTGAGAGCGTCGGTGGAATCTTGCTGGCCACGTGGTCGACACAACGTCCAATTCCGTTCAAACGTCCAATGTCGTGGCGGCACACCGTAATTATACGTTTGTATACGATGGCGCATTCGGCTCGCGTGTGAGGTACATTGGAGGGGCTGAAGGAGAAGGGGGGGCCTTCGAGGGTGGGAACAAAGGGCCGGGTGGGTGCCGGACCTGCGGCCCCGCAGAGCGCAGGGTGAGGTACCGATTTGGATCTTTGGCTTGCGTCGCAGCAAGCCAGTCGCGAAACTCGTACACCACCTCCTCCCGTATCGAGGCCGGAGAAGCTCTGTTTTCCCCTTCCCCTCCCCGCCTGACCCACGTGACGCTTGACACCGAGGGTCTAAGATTGGAGCCTCTGCTTCACATAGGAAGAGCAAAGAGAGATAGTCCTTGAGGAGTATGGAGTGCTCGCCCCTTGCTCCTGATATTTCCGGCTCTCTGATTGGACCACGCAGCTATGGGGCGCGCTAACCTGCGATTCAACTTCGTGGCAGCTATCTGGAAAGAGACATCTTTGAACTCGATGCGGATATACCCTCTCGCTCTTGTGCAGCAGTGCACAGAGGCTGTGAGGGTGGGGGTGGGAGGGTAGGGTTGAAGAGCAAAGCAGAGGGAGAGGTGCGTCACCTCGTCGGGGTCACGGGATCCTCGCTGTTTGCCGGATAGTACGTCAGCTCCTCTGGACAGAGTCCCCCTCCACGTCTTTGCAATCAACATCTCAACCCCCTAAACCCATCGTCCTGATCCCAGATGTACCCGAGGAATTAGATGAGGCGCATGGGAACGCCATTTTGTTTCATTTTGTTTGAACTTCGCACGTGGCATCCGTGCGGAAGCGTCGTTTTGACACCCCTGAAGGTAGCCAATGCATGGCCACTGCAGCGACTGTGTATAGCATCCGTGTGGCGCAGCCGCCACGTGGAGATGGAAGCCGATGTGCGCCCAGGGCTGAGGGGCCTGTTCAAGCTCCGGAAGGCAGAACAAAGGGCAAAGCCCTTGGGGGGGGCTGAATGATGTCTGGCTCGAGCGCTCCTATTCTTGCTCACTCGGCCGGGGGGGGTGATGAGGGGAGGGGGGTGGAAGGAAAAATGCATTGAAATGTCTGTCCACGGCTTGCTGCTTGCTTCTCCACGGAAGCGGCCCCTGGAGCCCCCCTCGCTGCTTCCCCCGCAGCGAGCCTGGTGCAAGCCGGCATCTTCAAGGTGCCACCTGGCATGGGCTGGGGGCCGGCATCAATATGGTGTCACGTGGCACAGGCCCATCGTGGTCGCAGGTACCGCTGCGATGGCTGTGCCTCATGCGAGACTGCTCAACCGTGCAGCTTGACGAGGGGCTGAGCACCGCCTTGCGATGCGCCACGTCAGCATCCGGGACTCCGGCTTGCAGCGCAGCATGAAGGAATGACAACTGGCTGGCCGAGGAGAAGGGAGCCGGGGAACCAAGAGCGCTGCAAGGGGCAGGAAGGGAAGAACGCCACGTGGCGGAATTACACCATGGTCTCGCGGCTGAAACAGCCAGCTGCACAGGCACCACAGCACCCGCCCGGTGCCAGTGATGGACGACTTCGCCACGACCACCACGAAGAGCACCGCCCATGGAGCGCCCACCACCAGCGCCAGCACCAAGCTCGCAATGATGAAAGGGGACGTGTACCCCCAGGAGAGCACCCGCTCGAGGAAGCTGCGCCCCCGAGACCCCCGCCCTGGGGGTGAGCTCCGATGGGGGGACGTCAAACTTTCGCTGCGAGTTTCAAGGTTCTTTCTGAGTGTCTTTTGCAGAGCCGAACGATCGGAAGCTTCCCCGGAGCCGCACCAGGCGTCCCACCGCGCCCGGCGCCGGGAGCTACCCAGACTGCTCTGACAGATGCACACACCAAGACCGATCCTCCTGGCACATGCATGCGGAGGAGATCTGTGTTCAGCTGTTTAACACAGTCTCCGCACCGAAGAAGGGTACGCGTGTTGGTCATGGAAAACGTGATAAAAAATTGTAAAAGTCCCCTTCAAAAAAAATATCCAAAGCAGCTCGCGGTGAATTCGTCCAAGTTTTGAATCTCATCACTCGACTAGCCGCAAATTCACACAACCATGGACTCTTGGAAATAGTGGTAAAAACTGGGGCTTGTCCCATGTGGGCAATGGTATTCAAGAGACTTGGTTGGAGCTAAAGGAAGCGCAACCACGCAGGGTGAGAAGAATCGTCACTGCCATCAAGTCAAGTCATACGCTGCAGTGCAGTGGAAATTATATTACTCTCATCTTCGTGTACACCGCCTTTGTACTAGGGCTGCTGCCATTGGTCCTCCAATCGGGTGGCCTCCAAGGAACACCCGGCTGGCCTCCAGCAATGACCTGCTCGCCTATGACGGGCGACTGGCAGGATCCCGGAGCTTCGGGGGAACTGCTCCTCCGCTGCTTCTCAGTGCTACGCATCCTCCGCTCCTCCATCGCTGTTGCACTCCTCAATGTCCTACTCCGTGCTAGGCGCAGCTGGTGTGTGGCAGTGGAGGGGGCAAACCTCGTGATGGGGCCGAAGTCGAGCAGCGCCCAGCCGAAGGAGTGCACCACGGAGCGGTGCTGCGGGGGGAGGGAGTCCCCCAAATTCGCTGTGCAGCCGCGGACCCTCAGCATATCCTCCACTCACTCTCACACACTCCAGGGGCCACAAGTGGTGCGCTCACTCAAAAAGACCAAGCTCTGAGAGAGCCGGCTCAGAGCCATACCCAGCATGTGCGGATGTCTGGTCGCACAAGACAGGAACGGCTGGGGAAGATGGGCTCGCTCAGATTGACAAAGAAGAGATGTTAGAGAGGAAACGGCCGGGGACGTGCGGGAAGGGTGTTACAAGTGCACCGTGGTGGAAGGGGGCACAGCCAATTTCACAAGGAACATCGGCAAAGCGCGGGGTGAGGAGGGCGGGTGGCGTCACCGGTCATGTAGATGAATTGCAGGTGCTCGATGAGCCCCCAGAGGTAGGGGCTTGGGGGCATCGGAGCCTGCTTGCACGTCCGGGGGTCAAACGGAGGCTGCAGGGAGAACCCCAATAGCACCAGCATCAAGAACCCGATGAAACCTGCCTCCCCGCGACCCAAAGGGACCCCCCTCTTCTCAGCCCCCTCCCCGCGACCAAGGGACCCCCCTCTTCTCAGCCCCTCCCCAGCCTTGCGTCCTCACCCTTCCAAGCAGTGCCGTCGCAGGCGCATCATGACAGGCGTTCCTTAGATCATCACGTGTGGCACGTGCCCTACAACGGTCAAACACTCCGCCAGCGGTGAGACACGCAGAGGCAGCGGTCAAAACACGCAGAGGCAGCGGTCAAAACATGCAGAGGCAGCGGTCAAAACATGCAAAGGCAGCGGTCAAAACAGACACACAAGAGGCAGCGGTCAAAACACGCAGAGGCAGCGGTCAAAACTGCGAGAGCGGTCAAGACACGCAGAGGCAGCGGTCAAACACGCGCAGAGGCAGCGGTCAAAACACGCAGAGGCAGCGGTCAAAACACGCAGAGGCAGCGGTCAAAACACGCAGAGGCAGCGGTCAAGACACGCAGAGGCAGCAGGACCGAATTTCTCCTCAATCACTTCCCCTTCCATCCTGCGGTACGCTCAGACCCTACAAGCGCTCACGTGGAGGCAACCCTGGCCGAGGAAATACCCGCTCGGTGAGCTGGACTTCGCGAGAGCACGCACACCGCCGCGCACAGCAAACACCGCGCACAGCAAACGCCGCGCACAGCACACACCGCGCACAGCACACACCGCACACAGCACACACCACGCACAGCAAACACCGCGCACAGCAAACACACCCACACAGCACACACCACGCACAGCAAACACCACGCACAGCAAACACCGCGCACAGCACACACCCCACACCGCGCACACCACGCACAGCAAACACCGCGCACAGCACACACCACGCACAGCACACACGCGTGGTTCGCATTCCGAGCAAGGCCGTGGTGCTACCAGGGCGGCAAGAAAGGTGCACCGGGTGAAGGGAAACCGATTTCATTTATACGCTGTGATATTTCGAGGGCATGAGATTGGGGGGGGGAGGATGTGGGGGGGATGGAGGGCACAGGGCGGGGGCGAGAGCAGGGCCCGGAGTGTGCGGCGCCGGCTGGGAGCAGAGGGGCGGGGGACAATGGGGAGGGCGTTTATGGGGAGCAGGGAAGGTGCGGGCAAGGCCGGCAAGATGGGGACTTACCTGCCGAGAAGGAGTATGTGGCCCAGAGGAAAGCGTCTTTGGGATAGCTGGAGTAGCAGCTGGCCGTGGTGTTACAGAAGCCGCAGTGTTGACCGACCCACGCCGGCTCCTCGCAAACACAGCTCCCGTTATATAGCGCCACTCCGTGCCCGGAGCACGTGACCTGGACCAGCCCCAGAACCAAACATGGCAAAAGGTGAGGGCGGGGAATGCAGGTCGGAGGGCAGGGAAGCCGGTCGCTGGGGCAGAAGCAGCTGGGAGCGGACGTCGGCATTGAGCTCCCGCCACAGCCGCTCCGCCGAAGTGGCGACTCTCCACGTTGCCCTGACATCTTCCTGCACGTGCTAAGCCCCAGGGCCCTGGCCGCTGGCGGTGTTTCAGCCGCGACTCCGAGGCGGACGCTTGCTACGAGCGTGGCGGTTGACCTCGCCCCTCAGCCTCCCGGGCCGTGGGTCCAACTGCAGCTTGAAAGACTCCACCTAGCGGCGGCTTGACCCTCCGTCCTCTGCAATCGTGGAGACTGCTCCAACTTCAGCCAGGGCGCCTCTGCTCCCAAGCCGCGTCTCTCGGAGGGTCTGGTAGCACCCAACAGTTCCCGGGTTTCCACAACAAACAGCGTCCCGACAGCTGGCGCACGCTCAGCTCTGGCCCTCTGCACCTTGCTGCCGCGCGTCCACGTCAGCAGTCCAGCTGGAGGCTACAGAAGGGAGAGGGTGGAGGCAAGATGAAGGAAAAGTGGGAGAGGAAAGTGGGAGAGGTGGGAGGTGTGAGTTGAACAGGTTGGGAGGTGTGGGTGGAAGGGGTTGGGTGGTGGGTGGAAGGGGTGGGAGGTGGAAGGGGTGCGGACCGCGTCAGAGTACTCGCAGTGCGGTCCGGCATGCCCCGGGTGACAGATGCAAGTCCCGTTGTATTGCGCCGTGCCCCCCTCCGGACCGTTGCACAACTCCCTGTCGCCGTACTGTCCATCTCACCATCCACCCCCAATCCCCACCCGCTTCCCCCATATCACAATACTCCCCCTGCTCATGGTCCTGGCCGGACCCCCACAAACTTCAACCTCCCCCACCATCTGACGCCAGGCACTCTCGCTAGTACATGCATCAATTACCACAAGCCGACACAGCGGCTCTCCCAAATTCAATTCATAACACCGTTCCGGAAGGGAGAGCAAACTGGAGCCCCAACCGAGAGGCCTGCCTCCCCCACTCCCTGGGCCGCCCGCAGCGCACCCAGGGGGTGGAGCCTGCAAGGTGCCACAGCATCTCCCATATTACAGGTACCAACGTCGACAGAACCGGTGATCTAGATCCAACGGTTGGAGGAAAAGCATAACCTCTCAAACGATGCTCGATCTTTCCGCTTGAATACACTGTGGCAAACTAAAACCCTCCCAGTCGTAGCCGACTGTTCAATCCCTCACTCGCCCGAAGCAGCTCTTGGCCGGACGGCCAACCATCTGAAGCGGAGTTGCGAGGATGGCCCGAGCCACGGTCCGAGCATACTTGATGAGCGCCTCGGTGCGGTGCATGCAAGCCCTCTGATTGACTGGGCTGCAACCTCCCACCAGGCTCAGAGGACCCCTCGGTGGACCGCACGGATCCGGGAGGGGCCGCCGGGGGAACCTGGCAGGCGACGCCCGTGTACGTCTGGCTGCACTCGCACACGCCGGTGCCGCCGATGGTGCCGTCACCGTTGCAGTGCCCGTGGCCGGGGGTCTTGCCGCATGCCCCGTTTGCGGTGTCATACCCCGGGCACGGCACGCAGGCGGGGCTGTACCGCCCTGGGAGGCATAGCTCGCACGCCGCCCCTGGCAGGCCCACAACCCCCCATGCGCCCCCCCCGCTTGCTCCGACTCAGCTCGACTCGCACGCCGCCCCTGGCAGGCCCCACCCCCCATCGCCCCCCCGCTTGCTCCGACTCAGCTCTCACACGCCGCCTGGCATGCGCGCCCCCCGCTTGCTCCGGCTCAGCT
The DNA here is from genome assembly GCA_001247695.2 of Cymbomonas tetramitiformis. NCBI lineage: Eukaryota > Viridiplantae > Chlorophyta > Pyramimonadophyceae > Pyramimonadales > Pyramimonadaceae > Cymbomonas > Cymbomonas tetramitiformis. The sequence goes on along the minus strand of LGRX02027641.1, from coordinate 15,520 downwards.
CGACTCGCCGCCGCCCTGGCCAGTGCGCCCCCCGCTTGCTCCGACTCAGCTCGACTCGCACGCCGCCTGGCAGGCCCACAACCCCCATGCGCCCCCGCTGCTCCGACTCAGCTCGACTGCACGCCGCCCCTGGCAGGCCCACAACCCCCCATGCGGCCCCCTCGCTTGCTCCGACTCAGCTCGACTCGCACCAGCCTCTCCCGCAAGCGCAGCTGAGCTCACACCCAAAGAATAGGCAGAATCAGGAAATGAATAATGCCCACCAACTGCCCACCAGTCGAGGAGTGAGCAACGAGCAAAGGGGGGCAATGGAGGGCGATGGAGGGTGATGGAGGGCGACGGCATGTGGCGGGTTTCACCGGTACGGTTGCGGTAGCAGGTGCACGTGCCTCCATTGAAAATCTGCCATGCCCGCCCCCACAAAATTAAGGGCGCCAGCCGAAGATCCAACGGCAGCCAATACGCAAGTCGGTGGCAAAGTCTCCAGAACAGGCCATCTGACACCTGGCAGCGTTCTTTGGCAGCGCTCGTTCGGAAAGTCGGCTGAGCGCCGTGCCACTCCACCCTCGCGGGGCATTCTGCTGACAAGCGCTGAGGCGCCGCTTCTTCCTTTGGGCCATGCAGCCTGCCTCTCCTCTTCCAAATCGCTCACCCTACCGTCCGATCTTGCGACCCCCTCAGGCCACCCTCCGATTTTGCGGCCCACTCAGGCCACCCTCCGATCTTGCGGCCCGCTCAGGCTACTGTCCGATCTTGTGGAGCACTCGGGCCACCCTCCGGTTTGCGGCCCACTCAGGCCACCCTCCGATTTTGCGGCCCACTCAGGCCACCCTCCGATCTTGCGGCCTGCTCAGGCCACCCTCCGATCTTGTGGCCCCTCAGGCCACCCTCCGGTTGCGGCCCGCTCGGGCCTGCCCTCTATCCTGCGGCCCGCTCAGGCCCACCCTCCGATCTTGCGGCCCACTCAGGCCACCCTCCGATTTTGCGGCCCACTCAGGCCACCCTCCGATCTTGCGGCCTGCTCAGGCCACCCTCCGATCTTGTGGCCCACTCAGGCCACCCTCCGATTTTGCGGCCCGCTCGGGCCACCCTCCGATCTTGCGGCCCGCTCAGGCCACCCTCCGATCTTGCGGCCCGCTCAGGCTACCGTCCGATCCTGCGGCCTGCTCAGGCCACCCTCCGATCTTGCGGCCCGCTCAGGCCAGCCCCTGTCTTCAAATTCCGATCACCCCTCTTCTCTACCAATACGCGCGCTAAATCAGAGCGACGTGGCGCTGGCAGAGAAGCCCAATGTCGATGAAGCGGGGCTCCTACTTGGGTCCCTTCGCCATAGCAGAAACCATTCTCCAGTCCTGAGCAGTACACCGGGGGAGGGGGCGGAGGAGGGAGGTGGGGCGGGAAAGGTGGGGATGGAGGCAGGGAAGGTGGAGGGGAGGAGGGGGAGGGGAGGCGGGGAGGCGGGGAATGGAGGCGGGGAAGGAGGAGGAGGAGGGGAAGGTGGAGGCGGGGAAGGTGAGGATGGAGCGGGGAAGGTGGAGGAGGAGGGAAGGTGGAGGAGGGGAAGGAGGAAAAGGTGGAGAGGGGGGAGAAAGGTGTGGACAGGGTGGAGGGGGTGGCGAACCGGGTGGGCTGGAATTGGCTCCAATGTGGGCCCACCTGTGCGGAATCTGAGCACGTCCAACAAAATCCCTCAAAACCGTACCGCGACATACCTCCCAATCCCTACTATATCATACCTCTCCAACCCTACTGCTCACCAACTCTACTGTGTCATACCTCCCCAACCACACTGCGTCATACCTCACCAACCCCCACTGCGCCATACCTCACCAACCCCACTGCGTCATGCCTCCCCAACCCCACTGCGTCACATCTCAGTAACCACACTGCGTCATACCTCACCACCCCACTGCGTCATATCTCATTAACCACACTACGTCATACCTCACCACCCCCATTGCGTCATACCTCACCAACCCCCATTGCATCATACCTCACCAACCCCCACTGCGTCATATCTCATTAACCACACTGCATCATACCTCACCAACTCCCACTGCGCGCCTCACCACCCCCAATGCGTCATACCTCACCACCCCACTGCGTCATATCTCATTAACCACACTACGTCATACCTCACCACCCCCATTGCGTCATACCTCACCAACCCCCACTGCGTCATAGCTCCCCAACCCCCACTGCGCCATACCTCACCAACCCCACTGCATCATACCTCACCACCCCATTGCGTCATACCTCCACCACCCCCAATGCATCATACCTCACCAACCCCCACTGCATCATGCCTCACCACCCCCACTGCATCATACCTCCGCAACCCCCACTGCCCCGAGACGCGGCGCCGGCCAATCACAAGCCACGGAACCCAAGCGGATGTTGCCCGTAGTGGGAGAATCCCGCGCATAATCCCACGCCTATAGGGCGTGGCACACAGAAGGGGGCAAAGAAGCGCTGCGGTGACCGCACCTGGAGCAAGTACCGCTCGGGCACAGCAATGAAAGCAGCGGCCCCGGTCCACACGGTCGACACGAGGGCGTCTGGATGTGCGGGTGCTATGGGGCACTCCTGGCACATGGGTCCGCCATGGCCGGCGTTGCAAGTGGAGCAGTTCCACGACGCGAAGGCCCCAGGATCGCACGTGCAGTCCCCGTTAAAGGTGGGGTCCCCGTGCTTCGCACAGGTGCCCGCCCGCGAGTACTGGCAGTGGGTCCCGTTATGGCTTGTGTGGCAGATACAGGTGCCGTCCATCTGCACGTGGTGCACTCCAATCCCCAGAGCTCCCTCAGCCACGTGGCGCACTCCAATCCCCAGAGCTCCCTCAGCCACGTGGCGCACTCCAATCCCCAGAGCTCCCTCAGCCACGTGGCGCACTCCAATCCCCAGAGCTCCCTCAGCCACGTGGCGCACTCCAATCCCCAGAGCTCCCTCAGCCACGTGGCGCACTCCAATCCCCAGAGCTCCCTCGGCCACGTGGCGCACTCCAATCCCCAGAGCTCCCTCAGCCACGTCGCCAAGCCTGACCAGAGCCCTCGAGTGTTTAACAAGAAAAGAAAAAAATTTACAGCAAGTTCGGATGCCGAGGTAGAGATTGAGAGGGAGTCCCGAGGGCAAGATTGAGAGGGAGTCCCGAGGGAAATTGACATTTGCAATGGATTGAATAATGAATCGAAATCCGCACAAGGGTGCACACGTGCAGGGGAAGAGGGGGGTCAAGCAAGAGAGAGAGAGAGGCATTGTGATAATGGGATGCCTGAGGTAGGGGGCATGCCCAGGAGTTGAAGGCAGAACTGAAGTGTGCTGGACAGTGGAGGGTCAGATGTGGGGGGTGGCCTCGTGCAAAGCGTTAGCAAGCAGTGCATGGGGCACGAGGGGCGCCATTGTGGCAGTTGAAAATACACTCAGGTCTGAAAGTGTTTCCTCAAGCTAAAGAAGAGATGCCACCTGGACGCTCCCAGCAATGGACGAGGTGCAATCTGCCACGTCAGAGTATTCGCAGTGAAACCCGTTGTAGCCTCGGTTGCAAATGCAGGTGCCGTTCAGTGGGCCCTGCGCATAACCACCCCGCGTCCCCGGATTGAATACCCATCGTGTGCACGATCCCCGTCCCCTCATTGGCTACCCACCATGCTCACGATCCAGACTACGATTTGCTCAGTTGTCAGGCAGCTCGCATGTGGAGCCCTCGAGGCGCGGCGGCACGAGGGCTTTCAGAGAGCCGCCTCCTGAGCAGCCTTCGTCAAGCAGACAGCTGCCGGCCAAACTGAAAGATGCACCGAGAGGCTGGGTCAAGAGCTCGGAGCCGATTCCGGCCGCTATCTGCGGTCTTTGGCGTCCGCATTGCGATGGGCCAATCACGCAGCTGCGCGACAGCCCACGCACCAGGTGGGGCGGAGCACGCCAACCCAAATCCGCCTGCTCGCGGCCTCAGCGGAGGATCAGGCTGCACGTGCTGCGGAGGGGCGGTGCCATCATGTTGTACCGTGGGCAAGAACCGGTTTCAGCGATGCGCGATCGCCGCCGACACATCAGCACATCGGCGGCGATCAGTCGGGCACTGCTAGTGGCAGGCCAATTTTCGACAAAGCGCAGCCGCCGGAAGTACCCGCCGCAGGCAGCCCTAGGGCCCGCGAGCTCTTGCCCGCTTATCCTTGGACCGATCTCTTTAGCGCCAGATGGTGGTGGGTTGGGGCTTCCTCCGGCGAGGGACCAGAAATCACAGAGAGAGGACACCACAGTGTCGGAGAAAGCGGCCAGGTCGCTGGAGGGCGGGCTGGTGTTCAACTCGGGGCTCGGGCGCTTGACGTGTGCGGGGGGAGCTCGAGGCAGCGACTTGGCAGCTGGGGGTTGCCACAAGCATCTCGGAGGTCTCTGCAAGCCGATGGCTGCAGTGCGCGGGTGGAGCAGTCACAGACATGCCCAGGCGGTTCCGTGTGGCATCAGGGGCCCTATCAATCTCGCAGGGCTCAGCAGATTTCAAATACATGACCTGAAGTGTGCCCAGGGTCCCCAGGGTCGATACATCATGCAGCCGAAAGGGAGGTTCTCAGGCAGCCCAATAGCGAAGTGCCACTTGTCAAAGACATCTGCACCATCACAAGCCCGTTCCGCGCCATCCCTGGGATATCGGTCCCAGGTGCACCCCCACAAGAGGGGGGGTGAGGACGAGGGGAAGGGTGTGGGCACCTGGAGAATGACGTGGCCGACATTGTGACATGTGCGCTTGTTACTCCACTGGCATGCCTCCCCCAAGTCCCCTGTAACACAGTGGCATTTGCCGGTTGCCTTCGGGTCCATGGTGCCACCCCCGTCGCAGGTGCCACCGATGACATAGCTTTCGTTCGTGCAGGGCGTGGCCACTCCCCCGGGGCACGGCAGGCACTGCGGCCCCCAGGCGCCGCGCACACACATCGAGCACGACGGCGTCCCGGCCCACGCTGCGCCCCCGCCCGCGCCACCCCCCGCACTACCTTGAGCCGGGTCACTCAATCGAAGATCAGAGCGATCCACGAATGCGGTCCGCGTGGCGCGAGATAGATAGGTTGCGCGGATAGCGAGAGGTTTGGTGGATCGGTTGCTGTGCCATGCAATGGTGTGGAGCGAGATTGAGCGTGCCGTGGCAGTCGGACTGCGGCGAGGAGGTCCGGGCCGCTGTGACTGGCGGCACTTTACAAGGGCAGAGCTCGCACCCGGCTCGCAGGTGCAGTCCCCGTCCTTGGACACGTTGGTGGCATGCCCTCCACACGTTGCCTCCGGGCTGAACTGGCAGCGATCCCCCATGGACCCGGCGTCGCACACGCATCGCCATTCGCCTGTAACACCCCCATCCCCGTCAACCTGCATGTCAGCCGGGTCGGCACCCCACCAAGTACGCAAGGCTGAGCTATTCTCTGCCGAATGTTCCAGGCTGCGGCCCTCCGCAGGAAGTGGGCGAGCTGGAAACTCGATCCGTGCGAGTCAAAGGATGAGCGATGAGCAAAGGGCATAGCGGATGGCTCCCGGATGAAACTTTGAACCCTAGGCTCTTGGCGTCATCGTCTTGGACCCGCGACGTCGTCAGCTCTGCGAGCCCATCTCTGCGAGCCCATCTCTGCGGCCGACGTATTGAGCAACACCGTGATGCTCACTCTGCGGTGCGCTGGGGGCAAGATCTGACGTCAAACCAGGGCCGCCACAGATCAGAGGCGAGGGCTATAGGGCGCAGGGGTGAGGAACTCACCACTTGAGGTGCGGGCGATGGCACCGTTGTCTGAGCACGTGTCGTTCGTATATTGGCAGCGCTCCCCGCTTATATCAGCACTGCTGCCATCGCGCCCGAGCCCGAGCGGAGGCTTGCTCGCGCCCGCACAGTCGCAGGTGCCATCGGGGTTCACTGAGCCTTGTCCGCTGCAGCTGGTCCGGTTGGAGAGCGAGCAGTCGGAGCCCTGCGGGCCACCCCACGCCACGCCGCGCATCAGCAACGCCCGTCAGCCGGGCGCGCCCCCTTCCAGCAACCTCCTCGCAGCTACGATTGCTCAGCGGTCGCAGTGAGAGCCAATGAGAGCCGGGGGAAACGCACGCTCGGCGCAACATCCGAATCTTCGGAGAACACGCAGAGACCCGCCCAGCGATGTCAGTGCGTCAATTGTGAACACTCTGGGAGCGTCGATTTCGGCACATGTGTTCGCCGGATCCGGCGGAGCAGACGATCGCATATCTTTGTCATCGGCCACGTCAGAGCGCATCGCTACACGAGAGACGGGCAGAGGGCTCCCTTCTCTGCAGCAGGTGGAGAGGGCCGCGGTCTGAACCAGCAAGGGCGGCCCTGACGGCCTCGAGGCGGAGTGACGCCGCGCACACTCAGGCGATACTGACAGGCAGGATTTCGGACCGGAGAAGGAGTTGAAGGGCAGAACGCACATTGAGGGTCGTGCCTATTTATAGAATACACAATGAAGGGGTATGCATATTATTGGAACCCACCAAGCGGGTTGTGCCTATTAATAGAACACACCATGAGGGTCGCGCCCATTCGGTTTCTTCCGGGATGCAAATGGCGGGAAGCGGGCAAAGGGGCGTTGCAGGCTACTGGTCGATGCAGCTACAGCAATCGGGGGAAGCGAAAGGGAGTAGGGTGTTACAATGAACCCCGCGTCGCACACACACGTCTGGCTGGCATTCGAGAACCAGCCATGTCCCATACAAAAGTCGTGGTCGGTGCACGTGATCTTGTTATTGAGGTAGTCGTTTTCCCTGAAGGTGAGGTTGAACTTCTTGTACGCAGCAGGCAGCTCGCCTTTCGAGCTCTTGTCCAGACATACCTTCTGATTGCCGTAGACTGCCACCCCTCAGAAGCCCCCCATAAGTGCAAAACCTCGAATGTCACCCCTCAAACCCCACGACAAGTGCCCCACCTCGAATGCCAACACTCAAAGCCCCCTATAAGTGTCCCACCTCAACTCTTTCCACACACCCAGAGCCTCCCACTACTGTATCATCCCTCAGCCTCTGCTCCCATACACTATACTATAAATGAGCTTCATACCCCCATCAAATATACTTCTCCTCGCCCACCCCTTTTGTGTCGGCCAATGTGTAGTGAGCAGAAATCTGTACCGGTGGATCGAGGAAATTCCTCAATCGACGGTGGAGGTATAGAGGCTCAGCTACACGCGGATGTAAATGAGCAGAGTAACTCTTATCACCAGTAGCAAATGGAAGGAGACGGAAGCGCACACAAAATAAAGGGCGTATGACATATGACAAATGATGAATGCCAAAGGGCGCATGACATATGACATATGATGACTGATAAAGGCCACATGACATATGGCAAATGATCCATACCAAAGGGCGCATGGCATATGACATATGATACATGACAAGGGGTGCCTGACATATGACAAAGGGCACATGACATGTGGCAAATGATGCATGGCAAACGGCACATGACGTATATGTTATATATGGAACAAAGCTTGCAAACCACAGGGAACCTTTCACAACTTTCGGGGTCAATTTGCTGTTTTGGAAGAAGGAGGCGTACTGGTCATCGCCTTGAGTCTCGGCATCAATGGCCATGACTTTGGAAGTGGACCCACAAACTGGTTCGCACCGAGCCCAAGGAACGCCAGGCCCGTCAGGCGGTGGATTTCCTCCGGCAGGGTCCCGGTCAGCCGGTTGCTCTCCAGCTGCAGCTCCACGAGCCCCTGCATCGCAGCATGACGCCCCACACAGCATGACGCCCCACATACGCCCAGGCGCGCTGGCAACCGCCCAATCCCCTCGGCCTGCGCACGAGCGGCCTTGTGTGCCTGCTGGGCTGAGGACTGAGCCGGCTGCTTGGGGAGAGGGCCGCGTGCGTGCGCAGTCCGCAACCACAGCCCGCACGCCCGCGCACATCGCCTCCCTGCCCACATCGCCTGCCCGCGCCTGCCGCAGCCGCAAGTCCCCCGGGGCCGCTGCAGTTTCCACCAAGCCGGCGTCACCGGGCGTCACCGGCGGCCACGCTGAGCGAAGTGCGGCTTCGTAAAGTTGTTCGGAATCAGAGGATCCCGAAAGATCACTGGCAGGATCTCGAAAGATCACTGGCAGGATCTCGGGCATTCGGGCGGAGCGCAACCGGCGATTCATTCGGGAATTCGGACTCTGAGAGGAGGGGGGCAGATTCATTTGGAAGGGGTTAGGGCGAGGGTAAAGGGGCTCGAATCGGAGTAGTAGCAGCGGAGTCAGGGAGGAGGGGAGGGGAGGAGGGGAGGAGGCATACTGTGAGTGTGAAGAGCTCAGACGGTATGGCGCAGGACAGGGAGTTGGATCTCAGGTTGAGAGTGTGTAGATGGGCCACCGCACTGAGGCCGATCTCTGCCGGCAGGCTTCCCGTGAAGTGGTTCCCCTCGAGATTAATCTGCACCCCCGGAAATGCCGGTTATCAGAACAGCACGCCCCCCCTTGCGGTCCGCAGTGCTGCAGATAGAATATTCCTTAGCACCGTATCCAAGCCACAGGCGGCACAGTCACGCCGTGGCAGATCTTCAAAGCGGCTCTAGTGCTCAGGGCAGGACTCCATGGCCCCCTTGGTCCCACCCCCAATCACCCCCTCACCCCCTATCCCCGCAGCATGCACCTCAAGACATGAGCGTGATGGAGGGACGGCCTGCGGGCTCGGGGAAGTCCAGAGAGAGGCTCTGGGGGTCATTACGCACGCATTCCCAGGAGGCCACACAATCCGGCTGTCGCTCTTCCCTGATGTGTGACGCGATCTGCCCTGACATGTTACGCACTCTGCCCTGACATATAATGCACTCAACCCTGATGTGTAACGCCCTCTGCCCTGACATGTAACGCCCTCTGCCCTGACATGTAACGCGCGTGTCCCTGACGTGTCCCGCACTCTTACTTGGCATGCAATGTACTCTGCCCGGACATGTAACACCCTCTTCCCTGACATGTAACACACTCTGCCCTGACATATAACCCACTTTGCTCCGACTTGTAACGCACTCTGCCCCAACATGTAACGCACTCTGCACAGACATGTAATGCCCTATGCCCAGACAGTTGACGCACCGCAGAGTCTCCCATGTGCCGCGCAGCGAAACAACCCACGAAGAAGCGCGGGCATCAGAGAATGCCGGTGAGCGGGGCACCCACAAAGCGCAGCAGCGGCAGTCAACGGATGAGTGGAATTCGCAATTGCGAGTGAGAAGTGCATCAGGACACACAGGATTGCAGCGGGGCTCTCCGGGACTCCGTCAGGGGAGGGGAGGGGTCAGCACATTCTCAGGCGCCGCGCTCCCAGAAAGGGGGAGGGGGAGGGGGAGGGGGGTCAGCACATTCTCGAGGCGCGGCGCTCCCAGAAAGCTGCCGATGCGCCCTTGAAGGTGATTGTGATCCAGCATCAAAGTCTGCAGGCGGGGCAGCCCGCGTAGACCTGGTGCGTTGCCACAGGGAAAAGGGCGAGGGGGGCATGGGGGTCGCATTGAGTTGTTGCTAAACGTGCCCTCAGAAAAAGCGGTGCGCTGCGGCATGTGGATCCCCAAGCCCGGACGGAGGCGCGGGAGAGTCACGCTAGGGGCCCTGCGCCTGACACCGGCAGGGACGGAGTTTTCTCTGTCACCATTCCCGTGGTCATCAACGGCGGCCGCGGCGGCATCGGGGCGAAGGTGAAGGGCGGCCCCCGCACATGGTCAAGGCTCCGAGGAGCTCGCCAGGTAGGGCCGGCGCTCGGCCAATAGCCTCCAGGCGGGCGTGCTAATCCGCACTCAACCAGCAAGTTGGCACACTACATTCTAGGGACCACCTGGTGGAATGGTCGAAGTGAGCTTATTGTTGCCGAGATTGAGGGTTTGTAGCTGAAGCAGCTTCGTGATGTTGGGGGGAATTTTTCCCTGTGCCAGGGACCGCATCCTCGCGTTGGCCTCCGCCCTCAGTGCGCCATGAACTCCTGCGACGGCGGACGCCGCTGCAGCAGCTGGCACTCGGCCCACACTCCAGTGCGTGCACGCGCTCTCTAGGCTCTGCCGCCAGCCGGCCTGCGTATGGCCGGTGATCGATGCCGCCGTGCGATTCGTCGCAGCCGCGTAACAGGCGTGACCCGTGAAGGACTCTCCATTTGTATCCTTCTCATTCTAAATAAGGGCTCCGCCGAGCCGCGGCACTCGACAAGACACTCGCCACACCAGCACATCCCGAGGTGCGGAAGCTCGCGCCACCAGGCCCCTAGGTCCTATCACTGGCAGGGAGGGTAGGGCATGCCGTAAAGCTGTTGCCATCGAGCTGGAGCCCGGTGATGTCAGTGCAGGCGACGAGCGATTCCGGAATGGTGCCGGTGAGTCGATTGCGGGACACCATCAGCTCCTTGAGTCCCGTCAAGCTGGCGATGGCATTCGGAATGCTCCCCCTGTGCAAGCTCCCTCCCCGACACCCCATGCCACGCTCTTCCACCTCGAGCCTGCTTCCCACACTCCTCAGCTTCATCCCCGCACACAGCCTGACCCTGCTTCCCACACTCCTCAGCTTCATCCCCTTTTACAGCCTGACCCTGCTTCCCACACTCCTCAGCTTCATCCCCGCACACAGCCTGACCTGCTTCCACTCCTCAGCTTCATCCGCACACAGCCTGACCTACTTCCCACACTCCTCCAGCTTCATCCCCGCACACAGCCTGACCCTGCTTCCCACACTCCTATTCATCTCCACTTTTGCAACTGACCTTGCTTCCCACACTCCTCAGCTTCATCCCGCACAGCCTGACCCTGCTTCCCCTCCCCAGCTTCATCCTTTTACAGCCTGACCCTGCTTCCCACACTCCTCAGCTTCATCGCACACAGCCTGACCCTGCTTCCCACACTCCTCAGCTTCATCCCCGCACACAGCCTGACCCTGCTTCCACACTCCCCAGCTTCATCCCTTTTGCTTCTGACCCTGCTTCCCACACTCTCCAGCTTCATCTCCGCACACAGCCTGACCTTGCTTCCACACTCCTCAGCTTCATGCGCACACAGCCTGACCCTGCTTCCCACACTCCTCAGCTTCATCGCCGCACACAGCCTGACCCTGCTTCCCATATTCCGCACCCTTCCCTTCACACAGCTCGAGCATCTAGCCTGCCATACAGGTCGAGCACCATATCCCTATATAGCTCCACGACCTCACCCCCATACATCCTAAGGATCTTCACTTCGGCGGGGCTCGGTCGGCCGCGGAGAACTGAGGGGCTCCAGGACTTGGAGGCCCAGTGACCAATACGCGGGAATGGAGATGGATGTGGCTGGCGTCGTAGCAGAGATCCGGAACAGACGTCGAGGGGTACGCCGGTCCACGACAGAGTAAGCGGTGAGGGGAGGCGAGGTGTGGAGAGTGGAAGGGCAGCGAAAAGAGAGCTTAGGAATGGCCCCGGGGAGGGGGGGCTGCAGTGAGGAGAAGCCAAGAAATGGCCCTGGGGAGGGGGGGCTGCAGTGAGGAGAAGGCAAACTCACGAGAAGTTGTTGTCTGTGAGAAGAATGTTCTGGAGGTGGACTGCTTGCTCCAGGGGGGGGAGAGGCCCGGAGAACTGATTGTGATTAAAAATAATCAGGAGCAGCTGTTTTGGGGCTGTGAGCAGAAGGGGCGGAATTGTGCCCGTCAGGTTGTTTCCTGCCCCCGCTCCGCCACCCATACCACCTCCTCCGTCAACCCCGCCCCGCCCCTCCCCATTTGCCTCTCATCCCTGCTCCAGAAGTGTTTCGAATGTGGCAGCATGAACCCTCGGGAAAGACACCGATTCAAACCATGGTCGCCTGTAGCCTGCAGTGCTCCCAACAGGCAGCCCCCGCCGGAAAGCTACCCATGGGGAAACCCGCACCCCAGCACTCACTTTCAACGGCCCCACATCCCTGTTCACAACAAGGTGCCGGTACCTCACATCCCAGTCTCTGAACGCGAGTCCCCAGGCATTTGTAACAACCTAGAGGTACTGGACAAGACACAGAGTGGGCGCGAGTCCCCAGGCATTTGTAACAACCTAGAGGTACTGGACAAGACACAGAGTAGGCACGAGTGCCCAGGCATTTGTAACAACCTAGAGGTATTGAACAAGACACAGAGTAGGCGCGAGTCCCCAGGCATTTGTAACAACCTAGAGGCACTGGACAAGTCACAAAGTAGGCGCCAGACGAATCCAAGAAGCTCCTGAAGAGACAGTACTCGCCAGAAGATGCCATCGGGAGAGCCACATCCCATCCTCCACCTCCTACCAGTGACCCGTCCCCGTTCACATCGAGGTGCCAGTACCTCACATCGTGGCCACCGAGCATGCGTCCCCCGGCAAGTGCAACAAGCATGAGGCACTTGAGAAGAAGAGGAGCAAGCCCAAGACAAACCGGCATTCTCCTGAGCCAAGATGCCACATACACACACACTGTGAGATGATGAGCATGCACGACAGCATGACCGGTAGGCATGCATCACTGCCGGACACACAACATTGCGCACCCCATCCGGGTCACGGAGTAGGCATGCATCACTGCCGGACACACAACATTGCGCACCCCATCCGGGTCACGGAGTAGGCATGCATCACTGCCGGACACACAACATTGCGCACCCCATCCGGGTCACGGAGTAGGCATGCTCTGCTGGCATATCTCCAGGCAGCTCACGAAATGCGCACAGCAGGTACTGCCGGCGGGGATGATGGAGGGAGGCAGAAGACAAATGCGCAAACCGAGGTGTTCTCCGCCAAAATCAAGGGAAGAGTGAGAGTGCGGCTGTCTGTCACCATCCTCTGCCCTTCTTTTAAGCAAAGGCAGACGAGTCTGCCGGTTCCTCGAGAGGCAGCACCCGCCAGAAAGGTACCACAGATAGCACATACACTCAGAGACGTGAGAAGTGCCGGAAGGCCCAACCATCACATCAAGCGAAGCACGACAAGAGCTGGTTTCGTGTCCCATCACTCATGTCACGCAGCATGCACGAGACCGCGATCGACCCTCCCAACATGTACGCAAGTGTGCGATTCGCCCGCGACCCTTTACGCGCCCGGTGTGACTTGGACCGAGCCGGGAGAAGCCTGAACACTGCCACGTGGCACAAGTGACGTGGACCGAGCCAGGAGAAGCCTGAACACTGCCACGTGGCACAAGTGACGTGGACCGAACCAGGAGAAGCCTGAACACTGCCATACAGCCCCACACCATACGTGATGGACACTCCAAGCAAAGGCTGCGTGACTACCAAGCATTGATGTGCTGGGCAAAGGAAAACGATTTCTCCCTCTCGCACAGCAGATAGCATTGCCCTCTGTACCAGTGTGGTGAACGCACTTAGAGATGTGCGGAGCGCCCGAAGGCCCAACCATCGCACTGAACGGCATGAGGCCCGCCGATAGAAGCCAGCCCACCATCATCCCAGTGGATGTGAGAAGCATTCGGGAACTTTACAGCTGCACCCAAGATAGATGGAATCCACGCGACCCGCTTTGACGTTTTGTGCCGCCTCTCGCAGGGAAGGCGCACGGGGAACAGGGCGGTGACAAGATACTACACTAAGCACCAAGATGCCACGCACTGAACGGCATGAGGCCCGCCGATAGAAGCCAGCCCACCATCATCCCAGTGGATGTGAGAAGCATCCAGGAACTTTACAGCTGCACCCAAGACATTTGGAATCCACGCGACCCGCTTTGACGTTTTCTGCCACTCTCGCAGGGGGGCGCACGGGGAACAGGGCGGTGGCCGTGACAAGATACCACCGACATCAACACACCTCAAACCGAATGCAAAGCAGCGTGGTTGAAAGCATGTTATGTCATCAGCCGATCATTGCCAAACATGCGATATGGTACCACACTCATGCCAAATACACTTCGAGACGTGAGGAGCGCCCGAAGGCCCAAACCCAACCACATCAAGCACATAATAACAAGACCGTGCTCAGTGTCCAATCACTCACGCCATGCACAAGACCGTGATTCGAACTCCAAAACACTTAGGCAGGGGAGGGATTCGCCCACACCCTTTACCCGTGTCTGCCCGGTGGACAAAAGAGACTTGAACTCTCTGTCATACAAGTCATACGAAACCCTTTACCCGTGTCTGCCCGGTGGACCAAAGAGACCTGAACTCTCTGTCATACAAGTCATACGACACCCTTTAACCGTATCTGCCCGGTGGACCAAAGAGACCTGAACTCTATGCCATACAAGTCATACGACATACGTGATGGACACTCCAAGAAAGGCTGCCCGACTACCAGTGCAGCAGCAAGGGTGCACTGGGCGGAGGGAAATATTGGTCTCCAAAGCACTCGTCGCCTCCCGCACAACAGATAGCCTGCTGGCATGATACCACCCACACTGAACGGCATGAGATCAGCCGACAAAAGCCAGCCCACCATCATCCCAGTGGATGTGAGAGGCATTCAAGAACAGGGCGGGGCTGTGCCAAGATACCACACTGAACGGCATGAGATCAGCCGACAAAGCCAGCCCACCATCATCCCAGTGGATGGTGCGCATTCAAGAACAAGGCGGGGCTGTGCCAAGATACCACACTGAACAGCATGAGATCAGCCGACAAAAAGCCAGCCCACCATCCCAGTGATGTGAGAGTGCATTCAGGAACAAGGCGGGCTGCCAAGATACCACTGAACGCATGAGATCAGCCGACAAAGCCAGCCCACCATCATCCCAGTGATGTGAGATGCATTCAGGAACAAGGCGGGGCTGTGCCAAGATACCACACTGAACGGTATGAGATCAGCTGACAAAAGCCAGCCTACCATCATCCCAGTGGATGTGAGAAGCAAATCAGGAGCAGGGCGGGGCCGTGACAAGATACCACCAACGCATACATATTCCCAACCCAGATGCAAAGCAGCATGGAAAGATGATACGATGTGACCGATTATCGCCCAACAATAGTTGGTCCCAGGGTTACGGAGTAAGCGGACCCTGCTGGCATGCCCCCCAGTGGCTCCCGGTCGATGGATGGGACCCGTTGGTCCATGGTTATGTCATGAATGCAGTCACACCACACAGCATGGACACCCCATGTCCAAAAAAGAAAACATGCGGGCACCTAAGTGCTCCCCACAAAATTCAAGGGAAAACACAGAAGGTGTACTTCACCACCTTCTGCCTCTCCTTGCAGCACGACAGACGAATCTACCGAGCTCTCCAAGAGGCAGTGCCCGCCAGAATGGCACCACAGGGATAACCGCCTCCCAAAACCCACTTCCACCCGGCGGTCGTCCCCGTTCACAGCGATCCGCCAGTACTTCATATCAAGGTCAAAGAACACAAGTCCCCCCCGGCATGTGTAATAACCAAGAGCACTGTACACGGAGAGGGAGCTAGCGTCAGACGAATCCAAGACACTCCCAAAAAGCGAGCCGTAGACGAATCCCCGACGCACTCAAAGAGGCAGTACCTGTCAGAAGGGTACCACAGGGACAGCCACATCCCATCATCCAAATCATTCCAGTGGCCGTCCCCGGTAACAACGAGATGCCAGTACCCCATAAAGTGGGTGTCGATCACCAGTCC